>JAREIS010000904.1:0-39987 GCA_030060385.1 Muscicapa striata striata
GTCAGGGGCAGTGGGCAGATCAGCCCTGCCACTGCCACTGCCACAGACTGAGGAGGAGGAGAGGCCCTTTGCTGAGATGGACCGAGAAGTTTCTCAGTGGGAAGATGAGACCATGAGAGAGATGTATCAAAGAGGAGAAGAACTGAGAGTCCAAGAAATTTCCCAGCGGGGAGCCAGGAGCCAAGAGCTGTGCCAACACCAGGTGCGTGTGAGAGTTCAGGAAGTTTCCCAGTACAGAGATGAGACACACCAAGAGCTCGATGAACGGGAAGAAACCATCAGAGTCCGGGACCTGGTGGATGGTGCAGAAGGGGACAGCAGCAGTGTCAGTGTGAGCACAGCAAGAGAGTGAGGAGGGTCCAGACCTTGGCTGGGGAGGACAAGGAGGTGGAAAGTGGCACTGAGCCAGAGCTTTCCCAGTGGGAAGGTGAGGAAGTCACCAGTTACCACAAACTCCCTCACAGGGAAGAATGCACGGAGGAAGATCTGTCCCAGGGAGAAGTCAGCAGCTCCCAAGACCCCTCGGACTGGGAAGAACACATCGAGCAAGGGCTGTTCCAAGCAGGAGTCGTCAGCTGTACAGAACTTTCTGACTGGGAAGAACCCATTGGCCAAATTGTGTCAGGAGGGAATGGCAGCAGGACCTCAGGACACTCCAGCTGGGAAGATGACAGCGACAAGGAGCTGGTGCAGGAAAATTGGGAAGATGAGACCAAGCACAACATTGGGACCAAGCCCTTGGCCCCAGAGGATGACGAGTGGGACGAGGTGAGCGCCCTGGAATAGAACAAAGACGAAAAATGGAGTTATTTTCATTATTTATTTATTTATTTATTTATCTTTCGAATGCCAGGTAAAACAGACGAGTGCCATTGAAAGTAGTTTTCTCCCCCAAGGGAGCTAAAACACTCCTTTTCTTTCAGCCAAAGAGACCGAACCCCGTGTGTGCCTCTTGCCCCGGCCCAGTATCTGCACAGGGGATTTGCCGATGCTGCCGCAGCCGAGCCCAGCCCTTGGGGAAGCTCTGCGAGTGCATTTGGAAGGGCACGGACACCATTTCAGCGCCGTCTGTGTTTGTGCTTCATGTTTGTGCTGCCCGTGCGGGCGGAGCGGGGCTGGCGGAGCCGCGCTCCCCTCAGAGCCCCTGAGGGCGGCAGCAATGGCGGCGCCGCTCCCTCAGCGCCCGGGCCCGGCCCCGGCGGGCGGGGAGCCCTCGGCAGCGCCCTGCTGGCAGCAGGGAGCGAGCCCCGGCCCCGGGCTCTGTGCCCGTGGCGCCGCAGAGCCCAGGGGACACCTGCGAGAGCGGCTGCGATGCTCGGGCGTTGGCCCGGGCCGGCTGCAGCAGCCGCCCCTGGGCTCGGGAGGCGCTGGAGGCTCTCGCGGTGCCCCCGGTGCAGCTCGGCCGGGTGCCCGTGCACGGCCCCGGCCTTGCGTGGTGCCCCTGCCCCGCTCAGCTCCCCGTGCCCTGCAAAGGCGCCGAGGCTGCGCTCGCTGCCCCCGGCTGTCGCTGCTAAAGGCAGGGACGAGCCCCAGGGCCCAGGCACAGCCCTGAGGGACACCCCTGCTCCCCGGGCTCCCGCGGCACGCGGAGCCGCTGCCCACAAGGCCCCGGCACGGCCCTGGGGCCAATTGCTCGTGCCCTGGGCAGCGCAGCCTGCAAACCCAGGGCTCTGCAGGCCGGGGCTGGGGCTGCCGTGTGCGAGCGTGGCCAAAGCCTCTCAAGGCTCTGGGCACAGAACGGGCCACAAGGCCACAAGGCCGGGGCTGCTCCGAGCCAGTTCCTGGCTGCTCCACTGCTCATGGGGTGCCGGAGGTGGCCCTTTGCGACATGGGCGTGTCGTGTCATGGCCCTTTGTGATGTGGGACACGGTGGTGGCCAGAGACCCTTGTGACATCAGGGAGCCCCACCCTTCACTGAGGGTATTTAAGGGGTGCAGAGCCCTGGAGTGTTCAGTCCCAAGGAGCGCCACCTTGTGAGGGGGAAGCAGGTCCCAGGATCGTTCTACGCTTGACGACGCTACAACTTATGAAGAAGATGCAGAAGAACCCCAGCTCCCAGGCCACCCAAGGCCCACTGCTGAGCCTGCGGAGGAGGCCACGAGCCATGGAAGAGGAAGGCAGGGGAGGCCAGCGGATGGAGAGGGCCAGGATCTTTGCTCTGCCAAGGGAGCCGTCTCCATCCTCATCCCCAACCTCATCCTCATCCTGCTCCCCACCGGTGCCCATCAAGATGCCGTCAGTGCACCTCGGGCAGCCAAAGGTGGGACCTAGAAATCTTCAAGCCCTCACGGTCCCAGAGGTGCAGCCCCGGCAGCCACCGCAGGGCAGGCGGAGCCAGGCCCTGTCCCTCTGTGGGGACAGGCTGCCACCGCTGCCACCTGTGCCACGGCTGCCAGCATGGCCCTGCCTGCTGAGCCCCAGGGACACTGAGAGCCGGGGCACAGAGCTGGGCAGTGCAGGGGAGAAGGGGCCGCAGCCCTGCAGCCCCTGTCCTTGGCAGCCACACAGCCCGTGCCCAGGGTGCTCCTGCCCCCGCTCAGGGTGGCCCAGGAGGGCACAGCCCGTGTGTCCCCGAGCTGGCAGCTGCTGCCTGTGCCGCCCATCCCTGCGGGGGCTGCAGCCATGGAGCGCAGCCTCAGGGGCACAGCGCCTGAGAAACCGGGCAGTGACAGCGAGCTGTCCCAAGGGGAAAACAGCAGAGACCAGGAGCTGTCCCACGTGATAGAAGACATCGAGCTCTTTCAAGGGGCGAGCAAGAGTGACCAGGAGCTGTCTCCCGTGGAAGATGACAGCGACCTCTCTCCAGAGGACAGCACAATTGAAGAGGAGCTGTCCTCAATGGAAGAGGACATTGAGGTCGGTCCAGAGAACAGCACAAATGACCAAGAGCTGTCCCCTGTGCAAGATGACAGCGAGCTCCTTCCAGTCGACAGCACAAGTGAGGATCAGCTGTCCCAAGTAGAAGAGACCATTGAGCTCTCACAAGGGGACAGCGAAACTGAGCCCGAGCTGTCAGATGTGGAAGAGGACATCAAAGTCACTTCAGGGGACAGAACAAATGAAGAGGAAGTGTCCCCTGTGGAAGAGGCCATTGAAGTCGGTCCAGAGGACACCACAAGTCACCACGAGCTGACCCCTGAGGAAGATTACAGCGAGTCCTTTCCAGTGGACAGCAAAAGTGAGGAGGAGCTGTCTGATATTGAAGAGGACATCAAAGTCACTTCAGGGGGCAGCACAAGTGACAAGGAGCTGTTCCAAGTAGAACAGACCATTGTGGTCATTCCAAAGGACAGCCCAACTGCTGAGGAACTGTCCTCAGTAGAAGAGGACATTAAGGTAATTTCAGCAGACAACACAAGTGACAAGGAGCTGTTCCGAATTAAAGAGGACATCATAGTCGTTCCAAAGGACAACCCCTGTGATGAGGAGCTGTCCTCGGTGGAAGAGGCCATTGAGGTTGGTCCAGAGGACAGCAAAAGTGACCAGCAGATGGCCAAATTTTCAGAGGCCATCGAGCTCTTCCCAGAGGACAGCAAGAGTGACAAGGAGCTGTCCCCAGGTGAAGAGAACCAAGAAGAAGAGCCAGCCCAAGGGGAGAGTGGCTGTGACAAAGAGCTGCCCCAAGGGGATTACTGTGAGGATGAGAAGCTTTCCCCCAAAGATGTTAAATATGAAATAGAGCTGTGCTTTGGGGAAGGCTGTGACATCCAAGACATGTCCCCATGGGCAGTAGATGACAACAAGCAGCTCTCCCTGTGGGAAGAATGTGAGCAGGAGGAGGTGACAAGGAGGGCCCTGCTCAGTGCCATGGACAGAGATTCTAGCTCGTCAGCTGAACTGCCGGAACTGGAGCAAATGTCAGGGCATCAGAAGGTGCTGGACTGGCTGGAAGCCAATTCCCTCAGTGATTCTGATGCTGAGGAGGAGGAAGAGAGTCAAGCTTGGATACTCCAGATGGTGTCCAAACTGAACAGGCTCCAGGACAAGCTGAACGAGCTGTTGGGCACAGAGGGGGCAGCAGAGGCAGCCCCTGCCCTGCCCAGCGCCTCTCGTGCCCCGTGGAGACCCACGGGCACCGAGCTGGCAGCTGCGAGCCCGAGCAGAGCTGCTGAGGAGGAGGAGGAGCCTCCCCAGGCTCTGGCTCTGCAGGACACAAAGGCAGCAGCTCCTCCTGTCCTAGATGAGGCCGGGACATCACTGGGGACACGGAGCACCAGGGAGCCCCTGAGCAGGGCTGTGCCGGAGGTGCCGGCACCGAGGCAGCAGAAGCAGCAGCAGCAGCAGGATGCCCTGGAGCGCTGCAGTGCTGCAGAAAGGGAAGCAGCAGCTCCCCCAGGAAGGGAAGGGAGCTCCGTGCCTGCCCTGCAGAGCCGCCCCAGGAAACGTCGCTCCCGCTTCAGGCGGGCGCTGCGGGCGCTGCTCCGCTCTCCCTGCCTGCGGCCACGGCCCGAGCCGTGACACACTCAGGGCACCACAGCAGGGATTGCTCCAGAGCCTCCCTCCCCGCAGGGCTGGGCACAGCCGGGCTGCCAACACCCCTGGGAGCTGGGGCACACACTGCCAGAGGAAGACGAGCACAAAGACAGCAGAGACAACGGAGAAGAGGAGGAATGAGACAATGAAGACAATGAAGACACAGATGATGAAGAAGACAAAGACATGAATAGAAGATGCTGGTGGTGAAGAAGATAAAGAAAACAAAGAAGACAATGACAAAGACGAAGGCAAAGAGAAATAAGACAACGATGACGAAGAAGATGCAGAAGAGGAAGAATATTTTAAAAATGCATAGAAGAATAGGAAGAAGAAAAAAAAGTTTTAAAATCCATAGAAGTAGAAGAGGATAAGAATAAGAATAAGAATAAGAATAAGAATAAGAATAAGAATAAGAATAAGAATAAGAATAAGAATAAGAATAAGAATAAGAATAAGAATAAGGATAAGAAGGAGTAAGAATTTTAAAATATAGAAGTAGAAGAATAATCGAATAAGAATTTGAATTTAAAAATGCATAGAGGAAGAAGAAGATTAATAAGTATTTGAATTTTGAAATACATAGAAGAAAAGAAAAAGAAGAGTAGTAAGAAGAAGGAGTATAGAAGAAGAGTAGTTAAGAATCCATAGACGAGAAAGAGATTTAATAAACAAATAAATAAATAAAATTACCAAAGTATTTGTATTTATTACATACATATCGTATAATTACATTACAGTCTATGATATTAAAACATGAATATAGAATGTGTTGTAGTTACAAGATATTATTCCCAAGAAATTACGAAGAAGGACTGAACAATTTGTTACTGAGGAATTAGCGTATTGTCTAATAAAGTGTGTAAGGCACAATAACAGAGTCTCTGGATTTCATGTGCTGTCTCTCTGAGTGCTGCTCTATTTTCCCCCTCAGTGCCACTGGGTCCCCTGTGAGCAGTGGCAGCTCAGCCCCAGCGGCAGCGGGAGAGTTCCCGGCGGGGCCGGCAGGGCAGGGCTGTCCCTGCTCTCTGCAGGCAAACGAAAGGCGCCCGCTGAGCCCGGCTGAGAGAGAGCTGTGCTGGGACCCGCTGTGCAGCAGGGCTGCCCAGGGCCACAGCGAAGCCACCGCAGCTCAAGCCCGTTTCCCCGTGTCCTGTCCCTGTTCCCTATGAGCAGAGCCTGACCCCACCCGGCTACACCCTCCTGTCAGGGGTACACAAGGATTGTTCCTTTCCCAGGCCTGCTCCTCCTCCTCTCTGCTTTCCAAAACCCAATAACAATCACGGATGGATGGCAAATCCCACTAGAGTGTTTGGAACGGGATGTTCACCCATTTCTTCTGTCCCCAGGGACAACCAACTGTCTCCCCCCTCCCCTGGCCAATGTCCAACAGCAGAGAGTCCCCAGGCCAGTGTTCCTCTCTGTGGGAGCAGCAGGAGGGGAGGTTGAGGAATTCTGCAGCCCTGAGAGAGGGGAAGGCAGGAATTCTCCTTCCTTTTTTTCTTTTCCACACCAAAGGAGACTCCTGCAATGGGAAAAGGAATTGTTCTTGGTGGAGCTGCCCTGCAGGGCTCCAGCCCAGAGGAGAGGCCTGGGAAGAGGAAGGAGAGATACAGCAAGGGGTGTGAAAATGGGAACAATGCATCAAAACACAAGACGTGTTCCACTGGGAAACAGAGGTGAGAGGGCAGCAGCAGTTGGGATGGGAAGAACACGAGAGATCCCATGAGCTGTCCCTGCAGAGAGATGTGAATGTCCCACAGGATTCCCAATGGATCAATGTCCAAGAGCTGTCCCAGAGGGAAGGTGAGGAGTACCAAGAACTATCCCTGTGGGATGAAGATGTGCACCCCCACATCTCCCCATGGGAGGACAGGAGAGAGCCGGAATTGTCCCAAGTGACAGACAGCAGGGACAAGGAGCTGTCCCAAGGATGAGACACTGGAGCCCAAGAGCTGCCCCAATGGGCAGATAGGAGTGAGTGAAAGCTGTCCCAATGGGAGGAACATGTGAGCAGCCAGGAGCTGTCCCAATGTAGAAATGACATCAGCTCCAAGATGTGGGACAGACCCCTGCACCCTGTGAGCCACGAGCAGCCCCAGCCTTGTCCCCAGTGGGGCCCAGCTGTACCAGCCCCGAGGGCACAGCGGTGGCAGCAGAGGCAGCGCCAGCCCTGCCCAGCCTCTCCTGCCCCACAGAGTCCCATGGACAGAACATCACCTGAGATCCTGAGCCAGGCGCTGCAGGAGATCAGGCACTGAGGCAGCAGCTGAAGGAAGGCTATGCCCTACAGCAGTGCATGGCTGTAGAAGTGGAATCAGTGGCCACAGCCAAAAGGGAAGAGAGCTCAGTGCCTGCCCCACACAGCCCCCCAGCCCCTCGCCCGCCCAGCTGGGAGCCCAGGCCCCCAGGGAGCAGCAGCAGGAGGGGACAGCGACAGTGTCAGTGTGGGCAGGGCAAGAGAGCGAGGAGGGGACCTTGGCTGGGGAGGACAATGAGGTGGAAGATGACACTGAGCCAGAGCTTTCCCAATGGGAAGGTGAGGAAGTCACCAGTTACCACAAACTCTCCAACTGGGAAGAATGCACGGAGGAAGATCTGTCCCAGGGAGAAGTCAGCAGCTCCCAAGACCCCTCAGACTGGGAAATACTCATTGAGCAAGGTCTGTCCCAAGGTGGTGGCAACAGCTGTAGAGAACTTTCCAACTGGGAAGAACCCATTGGCCAAATTGTGTCAGGAGGGAATGGCAGCAGACCTTCAGGACACTCCAGCTGGGAAGATGGCCCGGCCCCGGCGGGCGGGGAGCCCGGCAGCGCCCTGCTGGCAGCAGGGAGCGAGCCCCGGCCCCGGGCTCTGTGCCCGTGGCGCCGCAGAGCCCAGGGGACACCTGCGAGAGCGGCTGCGATGCTCGGGCGTGGCCCGGGCCGGCTGCAGCAGCCGCCCTGGGCTCGGGAAGCGCTGGAGGCTCGCGGTGCCCCGGTGCAGCTCCGGCCGGGTGCCCGTGCACGGCCCCGGCCTTGCGTGGTGCCCTGCCCCGCTCAGCTCCCCGTGCCCTGCAAAGGCGCCGAGGCTGCGCTCGCTGCCCCCGGCTGTCGCTGCTAAAGGCAGGGACGAGCCCCGGGGCCCGGGCAGAGCCCTGAGGGACACCCCTGCTCCCCGGGCTCCCACGGCACGCGGAGCCGCTGCCCACAAGGCCCCGGCACGGCCCTGGGGCCGATTGCTCGTGCCCTGGGCAGCGCAGCCTGCAAACCCAGGGCTCTGCAGGCCGGGGCTGGGGCTGCCGTGTGCGAGCGTGGCCAAAGCCTCTCAGGGCTCTGGGCACAGCAGGGGCCACAAGGCCACAAGGCCGGGCTGCTGCCGAGCCAGTTCCTGGGCTGCTGCCCCTGCTCATGGGGTGCCGGGGTGGCCCTTTGTGACACGGGCGTGTCGTGTCATGGCCCTTTGTGATGTGGGACACGGTGGTGGCCAGAGACCCTTGTGACATCAGGGAGCCCCACCCTTCACTGAGGGTATTTAAGGGACGCAGAGCCCTGGAGTGCTCAGTCCCAGGAGCGCCGCCTTGTGAGGAGGAAGCAGCTCCCAGGATCGTTCTGCGCTGGACGCTGACAGCGACAGACCCTGACAGTGAGAAGGACAAAGGCAACTCCAACTCCCAGTCCCTTGCCCAGCTGGCTGGAAGCCCCCAGCGGGCAGTGATCAAGGGCAGTGGGCAGGTCAGCCCTGCCACTCACAGACTGTGGAGAGGAGAGGGCCTTTGCCAAAATGGAGCGAGAGGTTTTCCAGTGGGAAGACGTGACTGTCACAGAGGAGCACGAACCGCGTGCTCTGACAGTCCAAAAAATTTGCTGGTGGGAAGCCAGGAGGAGCCAAGAACTGTACCAATTCAAGGTGTGTGTGCAAGTTCGAGAGGTTTGCCCGTGCGCCGATGACACCCATGAAGAGCTGCACCAACGCAAAGAAATTATCCAAGTCCAGCAGCTGCACGAGTGGGAAGAAGATGGAGAGATACACCAAGAGGTGGAGGAGTGGGAAGACAGTGACAGCCAAGAGATAGCCCGATGGGGCAGCAATGACAGTGAGGTCACGGATGACAGTGGAGATGACAGTGAGGTCACGGACAACAGTGAAGACGAAAGTGATGATGACATCCGGACCGAGCCCTTGCCCTCAGATGAGGATGAGTGGGACGAGGTGAGCATCCTGGAGCTGCCCCCGGAAGAAAATAAAGCAGAGCAGCGATGGAGGGATTTTGTGGCCGAGGGGCTCCCATTGCCTGTCCCTCGTGAGGCCTGGGTTGAGGAGCAGGAACCGGAGCCGTGCAGTCCCTCGTCTGCCTCCCTGGAAGGCCAAGCCCCCGTGGGACACGCGGCTTCTCCCGCCCAGGCCCTCCATGGGCAGCCGGCTCACCCCAGCAAACGTCCCTCCCGCTTCAGGTGGGCGCCATGGGCGCTGCGGGGCTGCCCGCTGTCCCTGCCTGAGGCCACGGCCCGAGGAATGAAGGCAATGAGGAGCAGTTCCGGGCAGCAGAGGCACAGCCCTGGGGGCTCTCCAGCACTGACCTCCTGTCCCGGCACACAAAGCAGCTCGGATGGAGTCTCTGGCTGTGCTTTCTCTGGTGTCGGAGCAGCAGCTGCTCAGGTCAGCTCAGGAAGATGGAGAAGAAAACGAAGATGAAGACAAAGACAAGGAAGAAGATAAAGACAACAGTGACGACAAGGTAGATGAAGAAAACGACAATGAAGAAGAAGACGTAGACAAAGGCAAAGAAGACGATGATGAACGACAACACAGATGAAGATGAAGACAATGATGATGAAGACTGAGAATACAGAGAAGACAAAGAAGAATAATTTCAAAATTCATATAAGAAGGATAGTCATATGGATTTAAAAAGAGAAGAATAGTCATAAGAATTTAAGAATTTGTGAAGAGAAAAATAGGAATAGGAATAGGAATAGGAATAGGAATAGGAATAGGAATAGGAATAGGAATAGGAATAGGAATAGGAATAGGAATAGGAATAGGAATTTAGAAACACATAGAAGAACCAGAGAAGAATAGTTAGAATAGGAATGAAGAATAAGTAGAATAACAAAGAATAGTTAGAAATGAGAATAAGAAGAAGGAGAAAAATTTAAGAATACAGAAATAAAAATAAAATTGAAGGAATAAAACAACTGTCCAATTTATTTTCATTATATTTTGTGTATTTATATTACAGTATTCAAACTAACAATGGGCTAAAGTTGACATTGTCACTTATTGCTGGGAATTCAATATTTCACCATGGCTAAGGCCAATCTTCTGCCTGCAAAACCAGACCTGCAGCTCTTCTAAAATTCTTCAGCAGAAAAGGAGAAAACTGCCAGGGATCCCTTTGGTGCTGCTGCTGCAAAGACCCTGACAGGAACTTTCCTTCAGCCTCCCAGCTGGCACTGGGCTGCCACACACAGAGCTCACAACTTGCTGCACAATTCTGAGCACCAAAGGTTTCTTCCCACTCACCGAAGGAGGAGCTGCTTGGGATCCACACATGAGGTGCCCTGCAATGGGAGAGGGAACAAGAACCAGATGCTGGTAGGAAAAGAATTGCCAGTGATGGGAAATGCCACAGAGCAAGGCAAGCCCAAGAGAGCATTTTGCTTTCACAGCATCCCTGCAGGAGCCACAGTCCCTTCCCAGAGCAAGCAGGAGAAGAGCACAAAATGCTGGGTTGTGTCAGTTCTTGGCTGGAGCAGCAAACGGGGCAGTTCCAGGCTCCAGAGCCACAGACGCCCTGCTTGAGGGAACAGAACCCCCCAGGGCTCACTGCAAACGCCTGGCTGGCTGCAGACACCCCCTTTACAGCTGCAGCTGCTGGCAGGAGCTCTCCCAAACCAACGGTGTCTTCATGGCAATTGGGTTACAGAGTCAGCTCAGGTCCAGAGGAAGAACAGAAAGCACACAGCAAGCCCAAAGGCACAGATGCTGCACCGAGGGAAAAACTCGACTGATTTGCCAAGTGGGTTAGAAAATACCCCGAATAAGGCACAGAGCACAGAGTGCAAACTGCAGCAGCCACTTGCTGGATCACTGTGGCTGCGCTGCACACGTCTGCAGGCTGTGCCCTGCAAGCACAGAAGGACACGTCAGGGCTGGGCTGGCTGCTGGGAATGCCTCGGGCAGGAGGATCCTCCGGCAATCAGCAGCACCCAGAGCCGCTCTGGGCACTGAGGCCTCTGTGTCCCACAGCAATGGGAACACCGCTGGCATGTGGCAATGTTCCTGTGACACCACAGCAGCAGCTCACGCAAAAACCGCTTGGAAGGTTCTCCTGAGTCACAAAGGAGCACAAAGAATCCTCCCAGGGCACAGCCCACTGCCCAAAGGATTCAAGAGGAACTCTGAAAATGCAGCAAACAAGGACACCCCATAGTCCAGCCTGAACACTGAGGAGGAGCAAGGACAGGACAAACCCAAAGGAAACAGGACCTTTAGTCACTGATGCTTCTGACTAAAACCAGCAAGGCTTGTTCCATCTGGGATCTTTGTTCTAGTTCTAAAAACAAGCAAGGTTCTCCACTCTAAATATACAGAGTACAGAAACTGGGGAGGAGGTGGGATTGGGAAGGAGGAGGAGCAGGAGGATGAGGAGGGAGATGGGAAAAGGAGGAGCAGTAAGAGGAGGATCGGGAGCAGGCAAAGAAGGAGAAACAGGAGGTTCCAGTGCCCCCTGTGGCCGCAGCACCCCCGGCCACGGGACCATCACCCCCAGCCCACCCTGCAGGGGAGCGGGGAGGGAAAGCTCATCCCAAATCTCTCGGGGGGTCCTTGAGAGGGTTTTTTTATTGGGGTGTGTTTGGAGCTCCCGGATTGTGGAATTGAGCCCCAAATATCGTCTGGGGTCCCTGGGAGGTTTTTTCCTGTGTGTATGTTTGGATCTTGCAGGACCCCAAAGCTGAGCCCCTTGGGGGATCTCTGGGGGTCCGTGTGGCCATTGCCCAGTATCGGCAGATGGAGGACATTGGTGCTGGGGACCCCTGGGAGAGCAGAGGAGAGGAACCCCTGGGACCTCCAGAGCAGGGAGAGCAGAGAGGGGTGATCCTGGAGCTGGGGGCCCTGGCAGCCTGGAAAGGGGGGGAGTCTGGAGAAGAGGGACCCCTGGGATCCCAGGGATCTCAAAGTGAGGCATCAGTGAAGAAGGGACCCCACAGGTCCCCAGAAGCCCCTGGATCATCCCTAAGCAGGACCCTGGAAAAGGGGGAACCCCTGGAGCCATTGGAGCCCCATCATCCCAGGGAAGGGAAACCACCTGGAACCCTAAAGTAGAGAGATCAGAGATGGGGAACAGCTTGGAGGGTTTTTTTGGGGCTGAATCTTGATATTTTGGAGAATTTCATGGACGCAAGAAACCTCTTACATTTTGGAGATGGATTTGGACAGGAGAAGCCCCCAGCCCAAGGAGTCCCCACCTTGTTTTTCCCCTCAAACCAGGATTTGTCATTTCCAAGCCACAGCTTGACAGAGGAGGAAGAAAAGCCCCACAAGTGCTTGGAAGGTGAGAAGAGCTTCTGCTACAGCTCCCACCTGAGGGAACACCAGAACATTCACAATGGGAAATGGCCATATGGGTGTGGGAAATGTGGGGAGAGTTTCAGTTGGAGCTCCAACCTCACCAAGCACCCCGAGATCCACACCAGGGAACAGCCTGGAATGTGGGAAGACCTTCAGGTGGAATTCTGAATTTGCCATCCACCAGCACATCCACACCAGGGAGAGGCCCGATCGGGGGGTGGAGACATGAAGGGACCTGGAGCTCTCACTTGACCCAACACCAAGAGAAGCACCACTAAGCCCTGTGAGTGCCTCGAGTGTGGGAAGAGCTTCGTGCTCTGCTCCAGCTCCATCCCCCATGGGAGGATCGGTGTTGGATGATCCCCAGTGACCCCCGTTGGGCAGAGCCCTGGTGATCCGTGGTCCTGGTGATCCCTGTTGGGCGGGAGGAAGGAGTTAGAGAGATTTCTCTCCCTTTTGTCCTACTGTGATTTGGTTGGTAATAAATTCCCTCCCTGTGCCCAGGCTGGGTCTGTTGTTCCCGTTCGGTGCTTGGGGCGGGATCTCTCCTGTTCCTTCTCTCCACTCCCCGGCCTCTCTTCAGCCAATCAGCTGGGCCTGGGCAGGAGCCGCTGCCGGAGCAGCGCTGGCTCGTCCCGGTTCCTGTGGGTAGCCCAGAGGTGGCTGCCCAGTCCCCGGGATGCTGCGCTGGGGCCGCCTCCGAGCTCCGCCGCCGCCTCCCCGGGCTCCGGCCGCTGCCGCCGCTCCCGGACTCTCCGCCAATGGCGCCTTTGCTGCCCCAGGGGAGCTCTGGGGGCGGCACCGGGGCCGGGCTTGTTCCTGTTTTGCCCAATCAGCGCGCGAGAACAAGGAGTGACGGCAGAATCAGCCAATCGCAGCAAGGGGTGGGCTCTGCACTCGGTACGAACTCCCCTCCCATTCCCCGAGCTCCGCCATTTCTCGCAAACCTCGCCTGAGGAGCGGCTCCGGCGCTGGGCCCGGCCCGGGCATCGGGCCAAGGAACCGCTGCTGCCCTGAACCGGCGGGAGCTCGGGGTGAGCGGGAGCTGAGGGCGGTGGGAGCTGGGGGTGAGTCCGAGATGGAGCCGGGACCCACCTCTAGCTCCGGCAGGAACCCGAGGCGGGCAAGGGATGTTTGAGAGAGGCCCCGGGGCTGTGTGGGAAAATTCACGTGCCCAGAAGTTTGAGTGCGGAAAGGAGACAGAGGAGTCCTGTAAAAGTGACTTTATTGGTGAACAAAGGGAGACGCCATGCGGCATTTGCCGTGGGGTCTCTAAAACGCAGCCTCCTTTTTATCCTCATTTTCCCGGCTTCATCTCCCTCTCCCTTTCCCTACTGGCTGAGGTACTTGGAATGTTCAGATTTCCCGATCTGCCTGCTACATGTCCTCCTTAATATGCACCCCTACTACGATATTAATCTTACTGGCTTTCATGCCCTTCTGTTCTTATTTCCTCAAGAATTGTCTTTGCAATATTTTAATTGCTATTGACTCAATCTCTTCCTGGGTCCTTTTTGGTTGTGGGATTATTCTTGAAAGGAATGCTGGATTTGTCTTAACAGACGAGCTGTGTATCTTCTGGTAGATAAGACCATACTGAGAGATAAAAGAAACAATGGGATGGATTCCACTGATTGTTGAATGGAAAATGATGTTTGCACTTACAAACAAACTGTATAGTTTGGCTGAGAAATGAAATTGGATATTCAAGGATCAAAGAAGTAATAGGGGAAAACGATAAATTCTCTGAAAATTTAAAATTAAAAGGGAGGGTTATGCATTAGAGGGGAATCTCAAGTATCAGGCTTTCCGGAAATCTGTATCTCTCAAGTACCTCAGCCGATGGAAAAGGAGATACGGCCGGGAAAACACGGTAAAAAGGAGGCTACGTCCTCCAAAAATCTGAGAGATCCCAGAGGAATAAAGTAAAGACTCCTGTGTCTCCTTTTTGGACATTAACTTCTGGTGTTTGTGATTAATTTTTCTAACATTCTCGGTGAGCTCTCTGCTTGTCCTGGTAATTCCAATGATAAGTGGGTGCTTTGCCCCGGCAGTGTTAATTTGCATTTGTAAATCTCCTCTCCTGGCTGCCGGAAAGCAGTGCTAATCTTCCAGAGGAGCCATTGCATGACTCAGGCGTGGTTCCCCCACAGTCTGCTTTTAACGTGATATGTTTAGTGTTAGAGAGTCAGAGCATTACTTGATTCTTTCCAATATGTGCAACAGAAATAATTTCATCCACACATAGCCCGGGTGTGCAGAGAAAATCATTCCATGACTTGGGAGTTGTACTAGATTTTTCCTAAATTTCATACAGTCTGAATCCATTGAAATCCACTGGTTTGGTGTTCATTGCTTCCAAGTTGTGTAGTTCTTAGTATTTGGTTTCCTGTTGGACCCGGATTTCTTTGCCTGTGATTCTGTCCTTATGATGTTAATTATGTCCTGATTTTTCATCTCAGCCTTTTCCAGACAAGGTGTCTCCAGCTCTGCCCAGAGCTTTCTCTGTGGTGTGTGTAACTTGATGTTTGCTGATGGTGCTTGATATTTTGTTGATGGATATTATCTTTGTGGGGATCTTTTGGGCCATTCCCAGTCTGTTGAAATGTTAAACTCATCTCTGTTGAATGGTGCAACATCTCTTTAAAAAAATCCTTTAAAATTCCTTTCCTCAAGGCAAAGGAAAACCAAGCCTGAGTATGGAAATGAAATTTAAAAAGATTTAAAGTTGGTGTATTTTCCAGGTCCAGCCCAGTTGTTTTGGGATTGTCTAAACTCCCCCAGCCCAGTGAGTGAATGTAATTGAGAGCCAGAGTGGAATTGTGCCGCTGTGTTCCCCAGCAGCTGTGGCAGTGCAGGCACAGAAAGCAGCCAAGCTGCAGCAGTGGCAGCAAGGATTGGCCCCAGTGGCTGGAGATGCCAAAGGAGGGTGGCCAGGCAGAGGATTTGAGCAGAGGATGTGTGGGCAGGCCCAGGGGCTTCCCCCGCTGTGGAGCCCTGGCTGCTGCTGCGTTGCCTTCAGTGCAGGCTCAGTGGGGCCTCCCGTGCTGGTGCTGCAGGCGGGAAGTGCAAATGTGCGGGGCTGGAGAGCCCCTGAGCCCAGGGTGAGGGGTCCCCCCGTGCTGAGCTGTGCTGGGGCTGTTTCTGTGCTCAGGGACACTTGGCATGGGCCACGGCACTTGGCCACCAGTGGGGCTTCTGTGCACTCCTCAGGCAGAGTGTAAGTCTTGCTCTAATTCCCTTTCCTTAATCAGAGTGTGTCTTGGAACTCTTTTCCCTTCTCCTGCCCTTGCAGACCCATCCATGAACACATTTTGTCCCTCAGGCCAGGGAATGTCTCATCACTCTCTCCTGTGCTGGCTCTGGAGCTCTGTCCCTTGAATGCAGCCATGGGTTTGTTCCCAGCCCCTGTGCAGGCTGTTCAAACAGGAGGCTGGGTTAAACCCTTCCCCTGTCCTCAATTCTAAATCCTCCTGTGCCACTGAACAAGTTTCATTCTGTAATCACCAAGCACTGCTCATCCATGTAGAGACTCTTTTGGTTATCAGAGCTTTAACTTGGTGCCAGACTTGAACAACAGGAGATCCTCCTGCCTTCAGTTTTTGTGCCTCAGGTCCCATTAGAGTTGTGGCTGCACAATTCTGCAAATGATGAGGCCACTCTGGCCACTGGGTTAAATATTTTAGCTCAAGAATCCCTTTGGCATGGCCCTGTGTAACCTGCACTTTTTAAAAAGCGAGGTTCATTTTCCTGGTAAATATTTGAAGTTTTATTAAAAGGCAATAGTAGACAAACAATAAAGCAAAAGGTTATAACAGCAGGATGCTTGGCCTTCAGCCAGGAGCAAACCCTAACTCAGAAAGCACTTCCTTAAAAGCATCAACCTCTTGCATATTCATTGGTCTTTCATGCATTGTTCAAACACATTTCCCCCCAACCTGTAAACCAACATTTTTTCCTTCCCTGGAGGTTTGGTGTCCCATAATCCAAGAATGTGGAAAATTTTCATGATAATCTTATCTTTTCTACCATTCTTTGAGTTAGTTACATGAACAAAAGCTTTTTACCTCGCCGTGTTATAGTCCTAGAAAAATATATTTATCGCAGTGCTATTTATAAGTTTTGTTAAGTGGAAAACTAAAAGAAACTATATTAATACAGCCAGTTTTCCAAGATTATACATATAGCATTCATTTTAATATTTGCCAAAAGCCAATAATGTAATATGTACTGTAATATACATACAATTAAAATTTCTTTTGTGAGTCTGGAAGAGCCATGGCTGGGGCAACAATCATTTTGGTTTTATTTTGTTTTCTGAAGTTTTGCTGTTTCTTGAATCCATACCACAACATTGAGGTTATCTGGGTTTAAAAACTCATACAAAGTTCTGGCTGGAACAGAGAATCCTCAGTCCAGGTCCTGCAATTCCTTATTAGTCCTCAGAATTGTCCCAGCTCCATTTTATTGCTGGGTAATGTTACTTCTGGGATTCCTTGGTCCTTCTCTGGCTCAAGTCAACAGAAGCCTTCAGTCAATATATGTCCCAAATCTTTAAGCTTTTTCCATTCTATTTGCGCTTTTTTTCCCCCAAGTATTGAAAGATGCTTTTTAGCCTGAACATTCAGCCATTTCACAGAGGCTTCTTCTACTTGGCTGAAGTACTTGAGAGGTGCAGACTTCCCAATGCACCCACTGCATCCCCCTTGGCTGAGCAGCAGTCTGTGTGGTCAATTAATAACATTTTCTGAACCTGATGGCTTCTGCTGTCACTTCCTTATGGACACGTCCCTGGCCCTGTCTCCAAGCGGATTCCCAGCATCTGTTTGTAAAGACACTTTCCTGTTCTCCCTTCCATGGGGGTCCAGGCAGAGCCGCAGCTCCCAGCGTTCCCCACCTGGACCCCACCTGCCCCCCCGGGCCCCAGCGCCCCCCGGGAGGGGAATTTGGGGAGGTGGGAGGGGGCAGCGCCAAGGCCGGGCCCCCCCGCGCTGCCGTGGCGGGAGCGGCTGCAGTGGGGACCGAGTGCGGGCGGGAGCGGCCGAGAGCCCAGCGCTGCCCCAGCCCGAGCTGCCCCAGCTCCATCCCTGCCCCTGCGCTGGGATGCTGTGGGTTTGGGGGGAAGAGGGAGCCGGCAGGGGGTGCTGGGCCTGGGGGCAGCAGGAGAAGGGAAGGAGAAGCAGGGCTGGAGAACAAAATGGTCAAAGGATGCACGTGGGAGGAGAAGGTGGGATTGTGCAGGAGGAGGAGGAATAGTAGGAGGAAGAGGTGTGTGAGGGACAGTAGGGACACAGGGCGAGGAGGAGCAGAAACGTGAAGCAGCACAAGGTTCCACCCCTCCCTGTGCTTGCAGCCTGTCTCCCAGCTCCAGGAGCATTGTCCCCCACAACATGCAACAGGTTGCAGGGGAGGAGGATCCATGACTTTGACAGTGGTGAATGTTAATGTTCATGAGCTTTATTGGGCTAAATGTTGGTGCTTTGTTTTTTTGAAGGGCCTGAATCTTTAATATTTTGCAGGAGGTTTTGGCTGAATCTGGCAGTTTGGCGAGTTTTTGATCTGTGTTGTGATATTTGGAGGATTTTTCGGCTGAGTCTTGGTGTTTGTGAGGTCCTTACAGACACAAGATGCCCACTGTCTTCCTGAGATGAGCTTGGGCAAGGAGTAAACCCCAGTCCAAGGCATTTTCTTCTTGTTTTTTTCCCAAACCAGGATTTTTCATTCCCAAAGCGTGGGCAGATGGCAGAGGAGGAAAAGCCCCGGAGATCCCTCAGGAGGAGGGGCTGCAAACCCAGCCCAGGGAGCTGCGAGGAGGAAAGACCCTCCCTGAGCCGGGAAGGCGGCCAGAGATGCAGGCAGAGCTCAGAGCTGGTGGAGAAGCCTCATGGAAGGGAGAAGCCCCACAAGTGCTTGGAATTTTGGAAGGATTTCTGCCATAACTCCCAGGTGATGCAACACCGGAGGATCCACACTGGTGAAAAGCCCTACAAGTGTGGGGAATGTGGGAAGAGCTTCAGTGACATCTCCATCCTGCTGCAGCACCAGGTGATCCACACAAGGGAAGGTCCCTACACCTGCTTGGAATTTGGGAAGAGCTTTGGATGGAGCAACAGCCTGAAAATCCACCAGCACATCCGCACCGGGGAGAGGCCCTGTGAGTGTCCTGAGTGTGGGAAGAGGTTTCAGACCAGCTCCAGTCTCCTCAGACATGAGCGGATTCACAGAGAGGAGAGGCCCTTCCGCTGCCCCGACTGCGGGAAGGGATTCAAGCAAAACTCCCACCTGACCAGACACCGGCGCATCCACACTGGGGAGAGGCCCTACGAGTGTCCTGAGTGTGGGAAGAGCTTCTCAGTGAGCTCTAACTTGACCCGACACCAGCAGAGGCTCCACTAAGGGAAGCCCTGTGAGTGCCCCGAGTGTGGAAAGAGCTTCGTGCTCTGCTCCAGCTCCATCCCCGATGGGAGGATCGGTGTTGGATGATCCCCAGTGACCCCTGTTGGGCAGAGCCCTGGTGATCCGTGGTCCTGGTGATCCCTGTTGGGTGGGGGGAAGGGGTGGGAGAGATTTCTTTTCCTTCTCCTTGTCCTGCTGTGATTTGGTTGATAATAAATTCCCTCCCTGTGCCCAGGCTGGGTCTGTTGTTCCCGTTCGGTGCTCGGGGCGGGATCTCTCCTGTTCTTTCTCTCCACTCGCGGGCCTCTCCTCAGCCAATCAGACAATGCGATGAAGAAGATCCAGCCAATCAGAGAGAGCAGCTCTGATGACTCACCGGTTGCCGGGCAGACCCGCAGCACCCAGTGTTCCCCACCTGGACCCCGCCCTCCCCGCCCAGTGACGATCCCCCCGCGGGGTCCCCCTAAGTCCCTTCTCAGGACCTCCCAACACATGGAACTGGGTCTAACTGGGAAGCTTTATTGGGAACACCGGGAGCAGCTGGGCTGGGGCTGAGTGGCAGCGTGGCTGGGGGGGGACACACGACCCTCCCAAAATCAGCGCGCGGATGGAGGCGGAAATCGTGGCCGGGCCTGAGGCCACGGGCAGGGACTGTGGCCGCTGCCAGCTCAGGAGTTTTCACGGCAGAGAAAAGGGGGTGACATTGAGCTGGGGTGCCCAGGGGGAGCACACACATTCTTCGAGAGGGGGCACATGACCTCCCGGGATCCCCCCCCTCACCTTGCTCAGGTAGGAGCCGAGCCCCAGCCCCAGGAAGACGAAGCCCAACACGGAGCCGCTGATCCCCATCAGCACCTTGCTGCGGGCAGTGTCCAGCAACACTTCTGGGAGTGCACACGCAGAACCCCCCAAAACCTCTCACAGACACCCCAAGCCCCTCTAAGCACCCTCCCAATTGCCCGTAGCCCACACAGAACCCCTTAAAACACCCTGCCAATCTCTTCCTAGCCTCCCTGGGACCCACCAAAGCCCCTCCTGTCCCTCTCAGGATCCCATAACCCCCTCCAATTGGCCCCCCCACTGCCCCAGGACCCCCAAATCCATTCTCAGTCACTTCCCAGCCTTGCCAGGACTCACCAAGGCCCCTCCCAGTCTCTTCCAGCACAACAAACCTTGTTTTGGCCCTGCTTTTCCATCTCCAATCTTCTTTCATCCCCTCCGGACTCACTCTGACTCCCACCCAGTTACACCCAGCACCCCAAACTCTCTCCCAGTACCCTGGGGTACCAGGATCCGCAGAACCCCATCCCACCCTCCTGAGCATTTTTCAAACCCTTCTCAGTCATTCTAGACCTCTGAGCCCTCTTTCCAGTTTAAACTGGGCTATCTCAAACTCCCTCCCAGTTATTCCCAGCACACCCCATTCCCTCTCCCAGCCCCTCCAGTGTCTCCCCCACTCCCCCCGCACTGTGGGGTCCAGGCTGTGCCCCAGTGCTGGCTCAGGGGGTGCTCCAGGCTGACGTGCTCCACTTGGCAGCTGGAGGTGACCCTCACAGGAGGGCATTTCCAGCAGCACCAGGAGCTGGTAGAAATCCAGTTTCCATTGGATACCAAGTCGGTGGCCACCACATGCCCTGAGAGCTCCTGCTGGCCCTGGAACCACCTCAGCTGGATCTGGGCAGGGTAGAAATCCATCACAGAACAGAGCAGGCAGCCAGGACTGGGCTGGGAGCTCGAGGGCCACAGTGAGATGGACACACTGAGGGGCACTGGGAGAGAGTGAAGACACACTGGGATCAGCTGAGGGGAACTGGAAGAGATGGGAGAGGGCTGATGTTGCACTGAGAGGGACTGGGAATGAAATTGGAGAGAGTGGGGGAACGCTGGGAGACCGTGGAATGGATTGGGGCAATGGGAGAGAGGGTGGAGGTTTTGGATTGGACTGAAAAGGACTTGGAATGGACTGGGAGGGACTGGAGGGGGCACTGGAGTCACTTGGGATGAGGGGGCAGGAGGCCACAGGGATGGGTATCTTAGTTTGAGAGGCGATTTAAAACAGGGCACTCTGTAGGGTTCCAATTATCCCTTTCCACCAATTGGAAATTTATATTAATAGATGAACGTGAAAAAAACTCCCAACAGTTTATTAAAAAACAGTAAGCAAGGCAAGGAAAAAAAATAAGGAAATAACTTTTAGATATTAAATTGCCAGACCTTACCCCACACACACACCTGGGACAAAAGACCCAAAAGAGAAAGCCCCGCTCACAACAGTACAGGTGGCACCGGTTTCTTCCTAAGAGGAAAAACCACCCAGGGGCTATCCCGAAGGAGATGAAAGCCCGGGGCTGTCCAGCCTTGAACTCCTCCCCAGCCGGGCTCTGCGGGCACGGTCCCGGCAGGCGAAGCAGCGGGGCTGAAGCCTCGGGCTGTTTTCTCTCCCGGCTCAGCCCGGCTCACAGCGGCTTTGGGCTGCAGCAGCACCGCTCTGCTCCTGCCGGCGGTGAGCCCCCGGGCTGCGACACAGCAGCTGCTCAGCTCAACTGCAGGGACGCCAAGGCTCAGCACTGCAGACCCTCCAAACCAAAATGAACGAAAATAAATCCTTTGTCTGCCTACGTCAAAAACGATCTTCAGCCACTGTTGGGGTTGGTTCAGCCAGAATGGAAAAAACCTTGGCCTAAAGCCATGGGAAAACCCTCTACAGTCATGGGGAGCAAAAGGCTCACTCCCAAGATCCCCCTGTCCAGTTATGCAGATTGTTACTAGAAAGTTCTCCGTTCTTTGTTACTATTGGTTACTTTTCACTGCAGAAATTATAACATTGTTAATCGCTCTTTCCCGTTGGATCTTTCGCTCAGACCCTGCCTTAATCCCTCCCTGCACCCAAGTGTATAAATATTCCTGATGTATGCTGGACCCTGCTTTTTTCCTGTTCGTTCCTAGTACAGTGCACGCATTCCTGTTTGTTGTTTTCACCTCATTAAAGTTCTTCTTCTGAACAAGGGATTCAAAGCTGTCTCTCTCCATAAAAGTTGCCAGTGCCAATTCCCAGGGAAGCCACCGGTCAGACTGTCTGGGCTTGGAGCCGAGCCAAACCCCACGGTGCACAGAGAGAGCCGTGGAAAACCCGAGCAACGAGGCTTCAAAACGCCCGCACAGAGAACAAGGAGCCTCTCCCTGCCCCGGCCCCACACACATCCTGTCCTGGGCTCCAGGGGTTTAGATACAAAAATCATTCCTTGGGCACAAAGCAGAGGATCATGGAATGTACCATCAGAGTAACTCACTCCAAGAGAATCGTGTATACAATAATCACATGTATCTATCCATCTATAAAAGCAGGTACTGAACTCTGGATCCAGCAATGTGCATGTAGGACAGGAGTGGAGAGGCTGAACGGACACCAGGGGAGATGTGGAATGTAGGGACAGAGCAAACCCTCCAAGGGCTTTAGCCTGATTCCCAGCTTTTCCATGTTTCAAGGGCTTTGACTGCCAGATTTGAATGAACTGAGGTCTCACCATGAAAAGCAGAGCAGTCTGGAATCAGGCACTGCTGCTGGAGTCACACCCTCGACTTGTCACATCTCAGATTTAAAAATACATTGAATAAAAAACTCCATTACCCACAGCCTTTCCCAGCCCATCCCTCCTTGCACATTACAGAACACGGGAGATCTCTTTCTAAAGGGCAAAGCATAAAATAAAATGAACATTGAAAATGCTCCCTGATAAAAAGCCACGTTGAGAAAATACAAAATAATGAAGTGTGTCTAGTAAAACCGGCTGTAATTTCTCAGGTATTTGGCTCAGTGTCAGCTCAGGGCCAAGCTCTGTCTCCCAGGTGTCCAAGTCCCCGGGCCAGCTCTGAGCAGCCTCTCCCGCCTTTCCAGCCCGGCTTTCCCCGGCTCTGCCCCGGGCAGGCACTCGGTGTTTCCGTGGTGCCCCTGCCCCGCTCAGCTCCCCGTGCCCTGCAAAGGCGCCCAGGCTGCTCTCGGTGCCCCTGGGTGTCCCTGAGCGAGGCAGGGACGAGCCCTGGGGCCCAGGCACAGCCCTGAGGGACACCCCTCGTCCCCGGCCTCCCGCGGGACACGGAGCCACTGCCCACAAGGCCCTGGCACGTCCGGCCGGCCAATTCCTGCTGCCCCGGCCAGCCCGGGCTGCAGCCCCAGGGCTCTGCAGGGCGGGGCTGGGGCTGTCGCTGGCACCGTGGCCAAAGCCTCCCGGGGCTCTGGGCACGGCAGGGGCTACAAGGCCACGAGTCCGGGGCTGCTCCGTGCCGCTTCCAGGCTGTCCCTCTGCTGTTGGGTGCGGGTGTGGCCCTTGGTGACACGGGTGTGTGTCAGGGCCCTCGGTGATGGGGGACATTCTGGTGCTGTCATGAATGGGAGTGTTTGAGATCGCTTAAAAATCAGTGGCAAGGGCATGGGAAAAAGCAATTTAATATTAAGCAACAAAGCACAACAAGTTGCTGCACATTCTGCTGTTAGTTCTCATGTCTCTTTCACACGCTACCTGTTTTTGTGTATTTCTCAGTTTAGATCAGTGTTTATAACAGGTGCACAGCATGAGAACATTTTGGGAGTTTTTTGATAACTTTTTTGAAACCCCCCAAGGCCGTTGGAACACCAGCTATGCTAAATCGGGGGAGAAGACATTGAAAACATCGAATACCAAGATTAGGAGATTCAATATAGTAGGTGAAGATTTTGAAGACCACCAATTATGGACTTTTTGGGGGTTGAAGGGGTGGATTAATATTCTAAAATTACCAGTTGTAAAGTCTGTACTCACGTGGGTGATGGTTCTAGAAATGTATAATTGGGGTAAATTGTAAACAATAAATCGGCTTCTGCAAAATCACATTAATTTGCTGTTCAGAAGTCCAGTTTTTTTCCCTCATTTGGTGACCCTGACGTGATATATTGTACACATCGTGCGTATGAAGCGAACCGTAACTCTTTAGACTTAGGCTCTGAAGGGGGTCCGCAGAGCAAAAAACACGGGAAGCCCAGTTGCAGAATGCTGCGGCGTGACCACGGCAGCGGAGGTAGGAGTGCAACTCTGAAGGGAATCTGAAGAATACGAGAGAGAGAGAAAACTCCGGGGAGCAGCTTGGAAGGAAGCAGGCAGGAGCACGGGGCGGAGAGGCGTTCCCGAGAAAAGCTCCGAGAGAAAAGCATGTGCAGTGCAGCAAAGAACTACGGTAAAAGGTGAGCAGCTGGGGCTGGAGGGATGGAGAAATTATTATTGAAAGGAAAGCAAGAAATGCAGGCAAAGTTAAATATCCTCCAGCCTATGGTCTCTATGAGAGCAGTTAAGTACGACCCAGAGGGTTTAAAAAGACTATTTAGATGGGGTCAGGAAAAAGAATTTGTTTCAGGCGACCCTGCGGCTGCCTTTCGAGCCTTTGTACGAGAGTGCTTTGGGGGGGAAGAGACAATTGTTTTGTCCTTACCATCGGCAGTCCCTGAGACAGAGTCGCGGGCTCCGCGAGAGGTCTCGGGCGGTGACAGCGCGGACTCGCAGTCCGTATTGGAATCACAAAAAATGGAAATAGATGCTTCCTTGCCAACATTGGAAACAGAAAACCCTACGGTCTGACCCGTGGTGTTCCCTGAAGAGTTAACAGCAGCCCTAGGAGCGCAAGTTTATCCCCCACCTAGAAAGAGAATTAGCAACACTAGGGACTTGGGTCGGCCAGCAGATCAGAGAGAGAAAAAAAACTCGACCACTTCTGTTGTGGGGGCAAAGAGAAAGGACAGCTGTGTGATCGCAAGAGCTGCGTGTGGCGGTGCTGGTCTCTCGGGCCGCGGTGCCGGCGGAGGCCGCCAGGTTCGGTTCTCGGGAGGGAGAGGTCCCGAGGGAAAGTCTGTTGGTTTTGGCCTGTGCCGAGGAATGCAAAGAATGTCGGACCCTCCATTTTGATCTGATAGTTTGGAGGGTGTTCAGCAGAAGAGGGGGGAGGGGGCTCCGAGCCGGGGGGAGAGAGCTCCGGACATGGGGGTTGCTACCCTGCACATGATGCTGGAGAAAAGGGTCTTTTTCTGGCCCAATGATAGGCAGCGGTGGCACGGGCTCCGGTGTTCTCCCGCGGAAGCGTGGTTCCCCCCATGACGTAAAAAAAAAAAAAAAAAAAAATGGAGGGGGGAAGTCAAAAGCGGTTAAGGTGGTTTTTACTACTTACGGTTTTATTGGAGGAGTTCAAAACTATCTGTGTGCACTGTAGCACAGTTATAATGGTATTGGTTTTTACTATAATAATTTGAAATGTATATACCCAACAATATTTACAGGCAGATAATAATACCTGTGTGCTCTTTTACTCTTTTGTGATTGGTCAGTAGAAACCAGCATTCCATGCTCCTTTTCCTTTAATGATGTTCACCTGTCTTACACAGCTCCACGCTATTACGGATGAGGCTCGGCCGCAGCCCCATTCCTGATTCCTCACAATCTCCTCTCCTACACAGAAACACCTGAAAATCGATCCCAGGCACTAAAAATCCTTCCCTTCCCATGCACAGCGAGGGCCGCGGGGGTTCCTTATGAACTCCCCTCCCATCAGTCCCTCCTGGGCAGTGCCGGGCATTAACGCAGCTCCTGGGGCTGTCCCAGCACTGGCTGCTGCCGCAGGGCACGGGCTTGTCACACTTGGGTATTAAATACGACAGATTTGGGGAGGGGCACAGCCCTAGAAACCAGGACTTTGCCCTCGGGAGCTTGGAGCTGCACGAGGGGGATAAAGGATCCCCTGCACACACCGATTCCCCCGGCAGCAGCTCTGCCCTGCCAAGAACGGGGCTGTGTTTGGGAGAGGGAGGATGGCTGGGATGGCGTCTGTCATGAGACAGCCACACGTTGGGATGAAGAGCTTGGGGTGATCCGGTTACTGAGGAGGGTTTGGAGCACCTTGTAATCCTGAGGGATGAGTTACTGGGAGGGGGAAGTCACCTGGCTCTTGTCGAGTTATTCATGGCTCTGGGTCTTCAAAGAGACAAGTGCAGTTGTTGGTTGCTGTAAAGTTATTCATTGCATAAGTACATCAGTCTCAAAGGCAAAGAGTTCAGAATATTAAAGTCCAGGCTAAAGGCTTTTGGCACAGAGTCCCAAGTAGGAAAAGCATCAGCAGCAGCCTGGCATTTCTTCTGCTTCCAGGTGGTGATGAAGATGGTGGTCTCTCACCCCAGTGCAAGGGGTTTTATTTGTAAACCATCCAATGAGCTAAAAACACGAGCCTAAAATATTCCTTCTAAATCTACTGGAATCTTAGTTCTGGACTATGAAAGCAATGTTATAGTTTACGTATATAGATCTGTCTATTCCTGTAAATGGTTCTATCTGTTCTATCTAAAAAATGTAAGCAATGTTCTTACTATGCTTTCATTATGTCTGTATACTGGTTTGAAAGCAAAACCAGAGAGACTCCAAGTCAGAAATACAATTTAATAGGAAAAAGAAAAAACTATAAAATACATGCAGTAGTACAAATGAAAACAACTGAGAGAGTCAAAAGACAACCTGACACCCTGCTAATCAGGGTGGTGGTAGCAGTCCAGAGGAAGTGGTCTTGTTGAAGCAGTGATCCTGTAGAAAGGTCTGGTAGCTCTTGTCCTCTGGAAACCAGTGGGTTTCCAGGGCTGCCTTGGTCTTCCAAATTTTAGTTTTTATCTAGGTAGGAAATGCTTGGCTCCTTCCCCTGAGTGGAGCATCTCCCAATGGGATGATGTAATTTTATTAATCATGCAGTGGGACTCAATGGCTCATTAACAGAAGATTTCTTACTGGAAGAAGGATGGATGGATGGATGGATGGATGGATGGATGGATGGATGGATGGATGGATGGATGGATGGAGGAAAAGATAAAGAACACTGCCCTACCTGGTTTTTAGCAAATGGCCCATTAGCAGAGGATATCTCCCACAGAGATAAGGAACACTGCCCCATTTGGTTCCCACAGTTCATGAAGATGGTAATAGAGTACATACTTTTGGGCACATCTTTACATTGTAACCTAGGACAGTCTGGGGCCAAGTTCCTGAAATTTTGACTAGATTTTAGGGTTTTTAACTCTCTAAAGGCACTTATATTCTTACTGAAAACTAAAACTGCTTCATATCTATGTGACTTAATAATACTCCTACTTACTTAAAACTAAAACTTACACTTCATGTCTGTGTGGCTTAATATATTTTAATTTCTCTAAAGGCTTTATTCAATCCCTGCATCCTCGCTCTCTGAGGGACTCAGAAAGGGTTCTATTAAACAAACTCCAACAAGCTCATGTCCCCACGAATGGCCACGTCCCCATCCATGTCCATTTGTCCCCATGTCACTCTCCATGTCTATGTCCCCCCATGTCTCCACCCATGTCTTAGTTCAGCATCTTTATTTTTAGTGTTGGATGTTTTAAAGGGATGAAGAGAAAGCAAATGAAGTCCAGAAGAAAAGCATTTCCTTATCCATGCCAGCTGAGGATCCATGTGCTTGGGTGGGAGAGAACCTTTTCTGGAAAGGTTTCCACCTCACTGTCTCCAAAATCTTGGTCTTTACCACATTCCATCACCATTTGGCTATGAAAGACCCCCTTCAGAAACAGAGAATCAAAACTGTGCAATCACTGAGGTTGGAAAAGACCTCCAAGACCATTCAGTATTCCTGGATGCCACCAGAAGAGGATTGAAAGCAGAAGATTTTCTGGAGTTGAAAGTCAACAAATCTACTCTCCCCAAGGAATTCCCAATGTTGGTGTGTGACCAATGTATGTTCCTGCCCCTGCATTCATCCAGGTGCCCACAGTGAGCCAGGAAGACGCAGAGCCCCGACAGCCAGCTGTCTTCCAAACACGGATACCAAGGACAATGAATCACCAGGGCTCTGCCCAACGGGGTCACTGGGGATCATCCAACACCGATCCTCCCATGGGGGATGGAGCTGGAGCAGAGCATGAAGCTCTTCCCACACTCGGGGCACTCACAGGGCTTCCCTTAGTGGAGCCTCCGTTGGTGTTGGGTCAAGTGACAGCTCCTGGAGAAGCTCTTCCCACACTCAGGACACTCGTAGGGCCTCTCCCCAGTGTGGATGCGCCAGTGTCTGGTGAGGGTGGAGTTGTGCTTGAATCCCTTCTTGCAGTCGGGGCAGCGGAAGGGCCTCTCCTCTCTGTGAATCCGCTCATGTAGGAGGAGATGTGAACTTCTCTGAAACCTTTTCCCACATACAGGACACTTGTAGGGCCTCTCCCCAGTGTGGATGCGCTGGTGGTTTCTCAGGGCAGTGCTCCACCCAAAGCTCATCCCACATTCCAAGCAGGTGTAGGGCCGTTCCCCTGTGTGGGTGTTCTGGTGCTGCATCAGGTGGGAGGTGTCTCTGAATGCCTTCCCACATTTCCCACACTCATAGGGCCGCTCTCCAGTGTGGATCATCTGGTGTTGCTCTAGTTGGTCCTTCTGTCTAAAGCTCCTCCCACACTTCCCACACTCATAGGGCCGTTCCCCAGTGTGGATCCTCTGGTGCCGGATCAGGTCAGAGCTGTACCTGAAACTCTTCCCACATTCCAAGCACTTGCGGGGCTTCTCCCCTCCAGGAGGCTTCTCCACCAGCTCTGAGCTCTGCCTGCATCTCCGGCCGCCTTCCTGGCTCAGGGAGGGTCTTTCCTCCTCGCAGCTCCCTGGGCTGGGTTTGCAGCCCCTCCTCATGAGGGATCTCTGGGGCTTTTCTACCTCTGCCATCTGCCCACACCTTCGCAATGAAAAATCCTGTTCTGGGGAAAAAAACAAGACAACAGCCTCATGGAGTGGGAGTTCCACCTTGCCCAAGTGCAACTCAGGAAGTCATTGGGCATTTTGTGTCTGTAAGAACCTCCCAAACAACAAGATTCAGCCCAAAAATACTCCACACATCAAGACACAGACCAGAAACTCTCCAGAACACAAGATTCTCACACTCCCTTCCTCCTACTATTCCTCCTCCTCCTGCACTATCCCACCTTCTCCTCCCATGTGCATCCATTAAGCCCATTTTGTTCTCCAGCCCTGCTTCTCCTTCCCTTCTCCTGCTGCCCCCAGGCCCAGCACCCCCTGCCGGCTCCCTCTTCCCCCCAAACCCACAGCATCCCAGCGCAGGGGCAGGGATGGAGCTGGGGCAGCTCGGGCTGGGGCAGCGCTGGGCTCTCGGCCGCTCCCGCCCGCACTCGGTCCCCACTGCAGCCGCTCCCGCCACGGCAGCGCGGGGGGGCCCGGCCTTGGCAACTGCAGAGACCCCATGGCAAATGGCCCATGGCCTCTGCCCCTTCTTCTGTCAATGAAATTACTTTCACAGGACTCCTCTGTCTTCTCTGTGCACAAAAACCTCTGGTGATGTGAAGTTTTCCACACACCTTGGGGCTCGGCCGGAATTCCTTCCCCCGTCCGGGGCGGGGGCAGCGAGTGGAGCTGAAGGTGCCTCACCCAGTTTGGGTGATCGGCTCCCTTGGGGGGCGGCGGCACCGGGCATGGATTGGGGACCCGAGAGTGACCAGGAGACAGACGAGGGACACATCAGGGGGGCTGGGAAGAGTCGGCAGCCAGAGAGCTCTGAAAATCTCATCAGTGAGTGCAGTGGGATCTTCGGGGACTAAACATGGCAGGGCACCCATGGAGGGGAGAAAGGGAAAGCCAGGAAGGGCTCCTGGCTAAAGGGATGATGATCCCAAAATATCTCTGAAGGGTCCCTTGGGAGCATGTTGAGGGAGTTTGCACATTCTCCCAGAGGTAATCAAGGATATGGACATCCAGGGGGGCAATAAGGGAAATCCAGGAGGGATTGAGACAGCAGTATTCAGGGGATAAGTGGGAAAGATGAGCTGGTGTGTTTTATTCCACCAGTGTTAGAAGATGTCGGGGATGGGTTTGAAACGCAGGAGCTTTTATTTGTTCCTAATTCTGATAGTAATTTACTGAGAAGAGATTTGATGGTTAATTTAGGAATACAAATTAATACTGTAAAGGTGATACAGAGTTGTGCCTTTGTATGGCAGAGGTCTGCAAGGGCTATGCTGAAGTGAACCCAGAAGTGTGGGCAGCCCCAGGAAAATAGAGAAAATTAGATATGGAGCCTCTCCAAAGTACTTTGAAGCAACCAGGACAAGTGGTGTCTAAATGCAATACCCTATTCCAAGGGAGGGAAGGAAGGGCTCACAGCCTGTTATTGAGTCCCTGCTAAAGGCAGGGCTTTTGGAGCCAGGGATCTCTCCCTAGAATGCTCCTATCCTGCCAGTCAAGAAATCAGATGGAACAGACAGAGTGGTGCAGGACCTAAGAATAATAAATGAGATTATTAAACCCAGGCACCCCACAGTCTCAGATCCTTACACCATCTTGAACCAGGTTCCCTCCTCACACTGACACCATTCAGTACTGGATGTCAAAGATGCTTTCTGGGGATGCCCACTCACACAGGATGCTAAACTGTATTTTGCCTTGGAGTGGGAACAAGAGGCAGAAGGGAAAATGGCAAAGACATGGATGGTCCTTCTGCAGGGATGCACGGAAGCACCAGCCTTATTGGGGCAAGCCTTGCAGAAAATATCACAAGAATTTACCCCACCCCAGGGATTGGGTTAATGCAGGATGTGGATGACTTGCTCCAACCAGGAGGAAAAGAAGTGGTAGAAGGAGCCTCTGTGAAATGGCTGAATGTTCAGGCTAAAAAGCATCTTGGAGTATTTGAATAAAAAAGTGCAAATGTTAGACAAAAAGATTTAAGTATTTGGGACATATTTTGACTGGATTTTGTGGTATATTGACCCAGAGAAGGACAAGGGAATCTCAGAAGTAACGTTATCCAGCACTAAAATGGAGCTGGGGCGATTCTGAAGATTAATAGGAAGTCGCAGGACCGAGATTGAAGATTCCCTGCTCTAGCCAGAACATTGCATGACTTTAAACCCAGATAGCCTCAATATTGTGGTATGGACATGAGAAAGAGCAAAACTTCAGAAAATTAAATAAAACCAAAATTATTGCTGCCCCAGCCATGGCTCTTCCTGACTTTGAAAATAAATTTGAATTTTATGTGTGTTATATTACATATTATATGATTGACTTTTGGTAAATATTAAAATGAATGTTATATGCATAATATTGGAAAACTTGGCTCTATGTATATAGTCTATTTAGTTTTGCTATTAAGAAAACTTAAAAGTAGCGGGGTGATAAATATATTTTTCTTGGACTACAACATGGTGATGTAAAAAGCTTTTGTTCATGGAACTAACTCAGAGAATGGTAGAAAAGGTAAGCAAGAACTTCTTCACATTCTTGGATTATGGGACACCTGACCCCAAGAGAAGGAAAAAATGTCGATTTACAGGTTGGGGGAGAATGATTTTGAATAATGCATGAAGAGCCTGAATATGGAACAGGTTGATGCTTTTAAGGAAGTGTTTTTTGAATTAGGGTGTGCACTTGGCTGAAGGCAAAGCACCCTGCTGCTAAAAGTTTTTGCTTTCCTGTTTGTAGCTTACTGTCTTTTATTAAAATTTTAAATATTTACCAGGAAACAAAACCTGGTTCTTTAAAATGTGGATGTTACACAGGGCCATGCCAAAGAATTCTTGTGCTAAAATGTTTAACCCAGTAGTCAGAGTGGCCCTATTGTCTGCAGAATTGTGCAGCCAAAGATTTAATGGGACCTGAGGCCCAAAAACTGAAGGCAGGAGGATCTCCTGTTGTTCAAGTCTGGCACCAAGTTAAAGCTCTGATAACCAAAAGAGCCTCTACATGGATGAGCAGTGCTCGGTGATTACAGAATGAAACTTGTTCAGTGGCACAGGAGGATTTAGAATTGAGGACAGGGGAACGGTTGAACCCAGCCTCCTGTTTGAACAGCCTGCACAGGGGCTGGCAACAAACCCATGGCTGCATTCAAGGGACAGAGCTCCAGAGCCAGCACAGGAGAGATTGATGAGACATTCCCTGGCCTCAGGGACAAAATGTGTTCATGGATGGGTCTGCAAGGGCAGGAGAAGGGAAAAGAGTTCCAAGACAGGCTCTGATTAAGGAAAGGGAATTAGAGCAAGCGCAGGTCACCGCCCGCATGGTCAGCTCAACCGGCGGAGCTGTGTGTGCTTGGAAGAGCCTGGCACTGAAATGCCCTGAGCAGGAAGGCTCAAATATCTGCTGGGGACAGCATGGCAGCTAACAGGGGGGCAGAAGCAATTCTGACCTCTACACCAATCACTGGATCGATTATTAAGCTGTTTCCAAAACTATTTCAAGATAAGAGATTGTGGAAGCAACAGACTCAGATGGGAAACTCACTGTACAGCAAAGATCCTTCATGGGATTATGGCTGCTTTAGGAATACAATGGGACCTCCACAAGCCCTGGAACCCCCGGAGCTCAGGTAAGGTAGAAAGAATGAATGGGGAAATAAAGAAACTCCTTTGGAAGCTGGTGATAGAAACCAAGATGCCACAGGTATGGCTTTTGCCATTGGCTTTGACAAGAATAAGAGCCAGACACAGAGCAGATATTCAATTATCTCCCTTGGAATTGGTGTTTGGAATTCCTTAACCTGCTAATTCTCCACCTAGTGGGGGGTAGAGATAAGGGATGTATATTTCTAACAGGCTGTGGCCACAGTCCCGGAGCTTCTCTGCTTTCTGTGCCTGCACTGCCACAGCTGCTGGGGAACACAACGGCACAATTCCACTCTGGCTCTCAATTGCATTCACACACTGGGCTGTCTGGGATTCGACTGTTGCAAAACACACAAAATCTAAATTTTTTTAAAAATCTTATTTCTGAACTCAGCCTTGGTTCGCCTTTTCCTTGGGAAAAGGAATTTTGAAGGTTTTTTTTTAGAGAGATATTGCACCATTCAACAGAGATGAATTTAACATCTCAACAGACTAGGAATGGCCCAAAAGATACCCACAAAGATAACAACCATCAACAAAACATCAAGGACCATTAGCAAACATCAAGGAACACTCACCTCAGAGACAGCTCCGGGCAGAGCTGGAAACACCTGGTGTTTTCCAAAGGCTGAGAAGGAAATCCAGGAGTTCGGACCTAATTAACATCAGAAGAGGAGAAATCCGGGTGCAGTAGGAAACCAAATAGTGAGAACTACACAACTTGAAAGCAATGAACATTAAACCAATGGGCTTCTGTGGGTTCAAACTGTATAAAGTTTAGGGAAAATCTAGTAAAGCTCACGTAGCATGAAATGATTTTCTCTGCACACTTGGGCTATCCGTAGCATGAAATGATTTTCTCTGCACACTTGGGCTATCCGTGGATGAAATTATTTCCGTCTAACATCCTGGCCAGAATCAAATAATACCTTGATTCACTAACACTAAAAATGTCAAGTTAAAAACAGATTGTGGAGGGCCACGTGTGAGTCATCGAATGGCTGCTCCGGAAGAAAGCAGGGGTTCCATGCAGACAGGACAGGAATTTTAGAAATGCAAATTAACACTGCTAGGCCAAAGTACCCATTTATAATCTGAATTATAGGATTAGATAACAAGATGTCCTCTAGATAATGACTAACCAGACAGATTCAGCTCCTGACCTCGCCAACGACGTTATGCCATGGTATAAGGCAACATTTCTGGAAAATTAAATGACTCGAACTGCTGTTTTTAAATAGACAACAACTGAAAAGTGGTGGAACAAACAACAAAGGAAATAAATACGGAGCTCATAATTCAGTCCAAATATAGAAAGGATGGGAACGGGACACGTTTTCCTGGTTCCCTGGCAGACCACGGGTTAAAGGAATGCTATTCCTCCTCTGATGTGCTGCAGCAACTCTCATCTTTTTCCCATGCTCGACACCTTGCTGAGTGCAGCTCATTCAGCAGGTGAGCAAGGGGATGCAGGTGGCAGCCAGGCCTGATCCAGAAACGGCTACAAAAGGACAGGCAGTGAGGGCAATGAGAATAATCCCAAAAACAAAGAGGAGGAACCAGGAAGAAAAAACAGTCAATGAGTGAATCTGCTTGGAGATAGGGCCAGGTATTTATACATGAGAAAGCAATGGGAAAACTCTTTAGTTTCAGAAAATATTACGAATTGAACACAGACTGCTGCTCAGCCAAGATCCTGCTCAATTCCTGACATTCGAGAAGGAGAAACACTAAACGCAGCCGGGAATGTCGGATGTTATAATAAAGGAGGGGTGCATATTAAGGAGGACATGCAGCAGGCGGATCGGGAAGTCTGAACCTTCCAAATACCTCAGCCCGTGGGCAAAGGGAGAGGGAGATGAAGCCGGGAAAACGAGGATAAAAAAAAAGAGGCTGCGTTTTTGGAACCGCTTGGAAAATGCCCAAAGCCTCTCCCATTGTTCATCAATAAAGTCACTGTTACAGGACTCCTCTGTCTCCTTTGGGCACACAAACCTCTGGCCACGTGAATTTTCCCACACAGCCCCCGGGGCCTCTCTCAAACATCCCTTGTCCGCTTTGGGGTTACAGGTGGGTCCCGGCTCCATTCCGGACTCACCGCCAGCTCCCACCGCCCTCAGCTCCCGCCGGTTCAGGGCAGCAGCGGTTCCTTGGCCCGATGCCCGGGCCGTGCCCAGCGCGGGAGCAGCTCTTTAGGCGAGGTTTGCGAGAAATGGCAGAACTTGGGACAGGGAGGGGAGTTCGTGCCATGAGCACAGCCCGCCCCTCGCTGCGATTGGCTGATTCTGCCGTCATTTTTTCGATCTCGAGCGCGGATTGGGCAGCGTGGAGATAATCCCGGCCCCGGAGCGCCGCCAGGGCGATGCTGGGAAAGGAAAAGCGCCATTTTTGGAGCATCTCTGTGGGTCCAATCAGCGTCGGATTTTAATATTGGCACATTTTTTCAGCAATAAGCAAGTTTTTGCCTCCTTGTGAAACACACATGTAAAGACAAAAAGCCCCGGGACAGTTCTTTTTCCCTTCCGGCCTCTCACACAATAACACCAGCCCAGGCCCCTCCACTTTGCCCGGGCCGGGCAGGGGCAGGCGGGCTCTGACTCAGAGCTCAGGAAGCTGCCGGGCCCCGTTTCCAGCCAGGGACCCCGATATCCAGGGAAAGGAAAGGCAAGGCCCGTTGCTCACATCCCTGCCCCCCGGCACGGCCGCGGCTCGGCAGAACCCTGCCCTGCCCCGGCCCGGAGCGGCTCCGAACGGCCGGGCCCGCCCCGCTGCCCACGGGCCTGGGGGAAAAACAGCTGAGCCCCGTTCTGGCAAGGCCCCACAGCCTTGTCTGCTGGGCAGGGTGGAGGAAGAACCCCCGGCCCGCGGCTGGAATTGAGCACAGCGGGCGCCGGAGAACAGCCATGAAACCAGAAACTCATCAGCGCTTCTCTGACTAAACCCTGCAGTCCTCACCCAGCCCCCAGCGTGGCCTTGAAAGACTCTTTATTGTCAATAACTCTGACTGCCACAGCTGGAAAATATCACTGTGCTGCCTGGGTAAGGTATTACCTCTTTGAATGCCCAGAATAAAACTTTACAGATACTTTATTCTCTCTCCTAAATAAATTTAAAAAAAAAAAAAAAAACAACAGTATTACACACAGAAACAATATAAAAACACCGAAATCAATCAAAAAGAGATGTCAAATCCTAAATAAAGAAAGAAGCAAAGTTGTGAACTAAAATTTCTAATTTTTTTTAAACTATGGGGAATAATCTCTTATTTCCCTATGACACATAAAAATATTATGAGGTGAATATGATTGTTCTAACTGTAAATATAAACAAAAGGATTAATATTAAAGTAAGAAAATGTTAAAATTGCTGTAATCCCCTAAATGTAAAGAATAAAAAAGCCATGGCTGTTCCTCCCCCAAAATAAGAAAAAGAAAATAACCTCTGTTCTCAAAAATAAAGTAAGTTGTAGCTTAATCTGATATAATCCTTGAAGTTTGCCTCATAAGTTAATACAGTCCTTAGTAAAAGTTATGAGGAAAACTGTTAGTTTGAAAAGTTTGTTAGTTTTGAAAAAAAATCTGATAGTAATCAGATTTCCATTCTCCCAGGTGGCTAATCCCTCTAATATGAAAACCAAACAAAAACTTGCTTGTGAACAAATCTTTGTAGATTAAAAAAAAAACTCGTCTTTCAAGTATATTTGTAGAAGTTATTTTAAAGGTAGTAAATTGGGTCTTTTTTTGTACATTTTTAGTATGAAAAAATAATGTAAAGTTTTATTCTAGGTTTTTTTTCTTATAGTTTCTAGTAATAAAATTTTTCTTTATACCATTTAAAGTTAAACCTGTGTTTTGCCTTCCTCCTAAGCCTATCTTGCAACAAAAAAAGTTCAAATTAATAAACCAAAACCAGTACATCCAACCTCAGATATTCCTGGATTTTGATTTCCTGTTGCCCAAGGGTGTCTTCCGCAGCAAAGTGCTGATGGACTGGGGCAAAGACCAAGATTTTGGAGACAGTGAGGTGGAAACCCCTCCAAACAAGGTTCTTCCACCCAAGCATGTGGATCCTCAGCTTGCATAAACATGGAAATGCTTTTCTTTGGCCTTGATTTGCTTTTGATTTCTCTTCAGCCCTTTAAAACATCCAACACTGGGGTAAAAATAAAGACACTGAACTGAGACATGGTGGGGACATGGTGGGACATGGCCAGTGACACGTGGGGACATGGCCACGGCCGGTGCCATGGGGGAACTTGCAGGGGCTGTGGGGGATGCTGGGTTTGAGGGAGTTGAGGGTTCCTGGGAGGCACTTGGGGCTTGCTGAGGGCTTTGGGGACCCCAGGCTGAGCGGCTCCAGCTGCGCTGGGAGACCCTGGCGGAGGTTCTGGGGCAGCTGCTCAAGGAGCCCCTGCCCTGGAGCCCCAGCCGGGCATTGGGCTCCTGGAAGGGAATGAACGTCCTTGTCCCCAGGAGGGAAATCCCAGCACCCCCAGGGTGTCGGGGGCAGCTGAGAGGCCACAAGAGGGAGGGGAAAGCCAGACAGAACTGTCCCCCTCCAAAACTACACCCCAAAAATCCCAGAAATCAGGGGTTCTTCTTAGGAAAAAGCCTCCAGGTGGTGCCTGAGTTGAGGGAAAATGTGCTTGGAATCCCCAAAACCAATTAAGTGGGACAGGGATGGTGGACTGGGGGGCAATGGGGAAAGGGGGGAACAGTGGGGGAAAAGAGGGGACTGGGACCCCCAAATTGCATTGGGAGTGGTCCCACTCTGTAACTGCTGGACTGGCAGCCTCGTGGTGGAGGCAGAGCTGCAGACAGACAGGACACACTGCTCACCTTGTGTGCACAACAGTGACAGTTTATTCCTGGAGGCTCCCTTTTATTGGAGGTCCAAAATCTTCATGCCTGAGCATATCATTGCTTGAGGTCTTGGTGCTGCCCAGCTCCTTTGGCCAATCCCATGCCTGCAGCCCAGGTGGAATCCGACCGGGTTAAATCCACCCGGGGCGGGCCCATGGTACCGAGCCGGCTTTCCAAGGCAGCGCCTATTGCAAGCAGCTTGCACTGCAACAACTGCCCTTTCCTTTTTTATTAAAAGGGTAAAAACGCTCTGTGACACCCATCTGCGAGGGCACATTGCAAACAGGGTGGCAGAAGACAGCATGCATCTAATTTGGGATGAGGTTTCTCACTGGAGCTGCAGCATTCATGCCAGAGGAGCTGTTGGGTGAGAACTATTAATCACAGGCTCAGAGTTTAGTAGTTACAACTGCTGTAATAAAACAGCCATGAGTACATTTTCTTCATGTAGTAAAACCCAATTCTTTCTTCACACAGCTTATTTTTTACAGTTTTTACAGACCTGTATAACTCTATTTGGTTAATAGTTTTCTTGCCAATTACTCTGTTGGTTAGTAAAAGGTATTTTACTTGTCAGTCAAATTTCTCTCTTCTTGGTTAGTTTATATATTTTGTTCACTGATTCTCATGAGACAGATTTCTTGTTTATTGCAGGTGCAAAGGGTTCTCTTATGAGAATAGCTTTTTGTGTTAATTGTTTTCATGCTTAAGATTGTTTTCACACGGGAACAAGGAAGTTAGCTTGCTCTTGTGAGGGTGTTGTCTCATTAAGGTTATCACTGGTTATCTATTAGATATGGGATAAGATACATAAAAGACCAATTACAATCAACAAAACTTAGCAAATTCTCTCACGTCATTGACACAAGGTTTCACAGCATAAGAAAATAGGAGAAAAATGTCCAATGTCTTCTAGAGAAATGGAAGTAAATGACCACTGTTTTAAAATCCGAATAGTCCATTAGCTGGAAATGTTGATCTTTGACATCACTGAATGACCTCTTGGATCCTGCAACAGGGAATGAATGAAGAAGGTTAGTAGGAGAATTATACCATGATGATGCCCTAAGGCTTTTTTTGGCAATTTGCCTCTAAATTTTCAGACACAGCCGTGTCTTGGCAGTCCTACTTCTGTTTTTGTTCTGACCACAAAGGCTGCATGGTGATTAGCTTGTTTTTCTTCTCGCTGGTCTCATTTTCTTGGAGGCAATTGATGTTTGGCTGAATAAACAGGTGATTACTTTGAACTTGTTGATGGTAAAAATACATGCATACCTTCTCCTTAAGTTAATGAATTATTTAGACTTTGTCATTGTACGCTCAATTGAGGAGTGTTGCATAATTTCTTTTTGTATAAATATTGCAATTTTAAAAATGTAAATATATAAATATTTAGAAGCTAATTCTTTGTTTTAAAAAGAGCATGCATGACTCTTGCCATGAACATGAAGGGAACATCAAAACAAGACAATATATATAGTAAAACCAAAACCAGCAATCGGGGATAATTCAGACACAACAGCCCCAAACAATTCCAATAAGAGATATAGTTAATAACACATATGAAATTAAATTATTACCTAGCACTAAAACATTGCACCATCATCCCAGTGTCTGCAAGAGCTGATAAACCTCAAATCAGTGAAGAATTGGATAAGCATCTCTTGGGGGTTGGTTTTTCCTTCCCTGTCTGCCTCTGGAATTTTTTCCCCATTGAAATGCTAAAAAGCACTGATGGTTAGGTACTAGCACTGGAGGGGGAGTCTCCCTGTTTTTTTAGGAGTTTCTCTTGGAGGGCGGGGGGAGGGTAGGGGAGGGAAAGGGGGAACACAGTGAGATTAGAAACAGGTCAAGGAGGGTGGGGGGCATTTGCTGGCTCTCACTCATTTTTGGCTTTGGAGGAAAAAGGTCGTTGCTACCCACCCCCACCATCCCACAGCCGGGAGCTGCCTCTGTGTTTTGGACCCCTCACCCCTGCTTGGATGCCCTCCCGCTTCAGCTTGCTGTTTGCCCAGTGTCCTGCCTCTCCTCCATCCCCTTCCCATCTGGGACACAGCCACCATCACCCCCAGCACCCCTGCAGCTGCGCAGGATCGTCGCATCTGCCCTGTGCACCGGGAATCTGCCAGAGCTCCCTGCACACTGTGACAGGAACTGCACCACAGGGGAAAAGTGCCTGAGGCCGAGAAGGACTGGAACTGGGTTACTGCTCTGTTTGCTGTGAATTCCATAGTGGTTGTTTTGTTTGCCTCGTTATACATACTAGTAAAGAACTGTTATTTCTATCCCCATATTTTGATTGGGGATAGGGGCTGGCAGAGCAGTCCCAGACATGAAGGGCATCTCTCCTGCCGTGTGCCATTCCCTGCTGACCAGGGCCTGAGGGCCACTGTCCTGCCCTGGTGCTGTCTGGGAGAGGCTGTGCAGGGCTGGCCAGGGAAAGGCTTTTCCTCAGGGTTGGCTCTCTCTCTCCTTGCCTTACCCAGGAGCTCCTGGCATTGCTGATGGTCTCTCTGAGAATGGCAGTTCCAGCTGCAGGCTCAGGCCCAGCCCTTGGGCTCCTCCTGTGCAGGCTGAGCACAGCAATGGGGTGTCCCAGCTCCCTGTGCCCCGGGAGCTCTGTGCAGGGCAGGCTGGGAGGCTGGGAATGAGCTGACTCTCCCTGACTTAGGGAAAGGCAGGAGCCACTTTGTGTGCCAGGAATTCCTCTGGACTCAGAAGTGTCTCCTGGCTGTTCACGGTAACACAAGAGTGCAGCTCAGAAAGGTGCAAGTCCAGGGAAACTCAAACAGCTTACAGGACAGAGCAGCTCCCCTGAGTCTGCATGAGGCCTCAGACAATCCTCCTGCCTCACTGGACTCTGTTCTCCCCTCTGTGCAGCACAATCTCTGGTTCTGCCATCTGTTATCCCTATCGCTTCACCCAGGCAGCTCCTCTGAATTAGGAGAATATTCTATGTGAAAGTTCAAACACCAGGACTGGCCCATGCCCTCCCTGTTCCCCTGCACTCACTGGGGTCAGGTCTGACTTAAAGGTGTCACGGAGGTCAAGGTCTGGCTCATCACACATTGGTCAGCAGCAATCAGGGCTCCAAAGAGCAAGATGAAGGAAGGTCTCTGAGACATAGACAAGGGGGAGGTGTTTAGTGGCAGGAAAGCGTAAATGAGAAACGACCTCAACTTTCTGTGAGGAATCTCCTCTCAATTGTCACTTTCTTCTTCATCAGGTTGGAATGTGCAGACACAGCAAATGTCCAACAGCAGCTCCATCAGCCACTTCCTCCTGCTGCCATTGGCACAC
>JAREIS010000905.1:0-65438 GCA_030060385.1 Muscicapa striata striata
AATCAGGATCACGTGGGTCACCAAGATTGTTATAGGTAATAACGAATCAACCGAATTAAAAGGTTAAATTGGCAAATTTATTTCGCACCAAAATACGGTCCTGCAAAGCCACCACCGGAAAGTACAACATCGAGTCCGGGGTCGGAGTTGGGTGAACACCGATGTTACCCAGCCTCTGTCGCACTGGGTCTCCCCTGGTGTTCACACCACCGTTTTGTTGAACCCCTTTTATACTGTTTTTCATAGCCTGAAGCAAGACAGTCCTTTGTTTCTTTCAAATTCAGCTCTGGTGTCCACATAAGACAAAGTCCTTCCTGCTCTTTGACGAGATTTTGTGTCCGTTGTGTATTGCCTTTAGGTGGTGGACTTCATCCGAGAGGGAATGCAGTCCTGGGGGAATGATGGGATTTTCAGGAAAGGCTTCACCTCCTTGAGTTTCCAGGTTTCCCAGGAGATAGATGCTTATCGGTAACAGTCCGACCTGTAGATATGTTAATTTACAATCACTGCCTTACCTTGCGGCTCATTTATTTATTTATTTATTTTTATTTTTTATTTTGGCAGACTTATTTTATATAAAACATAAATTACAACATTTAATTACAATATTATATATATATATATATCACAACTACTTTGAGTGAGTTTATTTCAGTTTGTAGTCTTCTTCAGGCATCTGCTGTTGAATTAGCAATCAATTCTATTTTGGCTGAGATGCTTGAAATGGCCTTTGCAGTTGTGCAATTCCAAAATTTGGGAGCAACGCCTAACATCATGGTGGACAGATATTAAAACCACTCTCTGTGCTTTGGGGTAACGTTGGGCTGGTTTTGGGGTAATTTGGGGCTCTCTCTGTGCTTTTGGGTAATCTCTTTGGGCTGTTTTGGGGTAATTTGGGGCTCTCTCTGTGCTTTGGGGGTAACTTTGGGCTGTTTTGGGGTAATTTGGGGCCTCTCTGTGCTTTGGGGTAACTTGGGCTGTTTTGGGGGTAATTTGGGGCTCTTCTGTGCTTTGGGGTAACTTTGGGCTGTTTTGGGGTAATTTGGGCTCTCTCTGTGCTTTGGGGTAACTTTGGGCTGGTTTTGGGTAATTGGGGCTCTCTCTGTGCCTGGGGGTAACTTTGGGCTGGTTTGGGGTAATTTGGGGCTCTCTCTGTGCTTTGGGGTAACTTTTGGGCTGGTTTGGGGTAATTTGGGGCTCTCTCTGTGCTTTGGGGTAACTTTGGGCTGGTTTTGGGGTAATTTGGGGCTCTTCTGTGCTTTGGGGGTAACTTTGGGCTGTTTTGGGGGTCTCTCCTCGGGATGCCGCTGGCGCAGCCGCCCCAGATGCTGCCACACCTGGGGAACCGCCCCACATCCCTGGGCATGATCCCAGCCTGAATGGCCCCAAACCCCGATCCCCCCGGGAATGGCCCCAAACCCTGAATGGCTGCCCTGCCCACCCCACAGCCCGTGAGTTATGGGGGATTTGTGGGGTTTAATGAGGGATTGATGGGGTTAATGAGGTCACAGGATCCCACCCTGGAGTGGCCCCCATGCCAACCCACAGGCCGTGAGTTAGGGGCATTTTGTGGGGTTAAATGGGGGATGGATGGGGATCGATGGGGTTAGTGGGGTCACATGATCCCACTCCTGGAATTCCCAAATCCTGGGATCCTTCGAATGGCCCATCCCCAGGGGATTTGCAGTTTTCACAGATTTTTGGGGATTTTGGTGAGATTTTGGGGTGATGTTTTGATGTCTATCCAGTGTGACTTTGGGCTGGTTTGGGGCCAATTTTGGCTGGGTTTGGGGTGATTTTGCCTGATTTGGGGCGGATTTTGGCTGGTTTTCTGTGGCAGTCCAGGGTGTTCCCCTGGCTTCCCCTGGATGTCTCAAGACCCCCAGGCAGGGGCTCAGAGGGCCTGGCAAAGTGCCCAGGACCCTGGGGACTGGATTTGAGCCCCTGGAAAAAAATTACCAACATTGCAGGAAGAATTACAAGTCACAAAAATAAATAGAATATAAATTAGATTGTTAAAAGGTAGAAAAGTGAATTTTAGAAATGTTTATATTCAGGAGTTTAAAGTTAAGATGGAGGATTTTGGGGTGTAGTATGTCTTTTCTTTCTCTTTCTTCTTCATGCCATCCATCTTTGGGTCAGGATTGCATCACTGGATTGGTTTGGGACAAAGTTGGCAGTGTAATAAAGGTGCCATGTATTGGAAAGTAATTGTAAACATTAGGCAATGTAATTTATAGTACAAAAGATAAGTCCTGCCCCAAGGGCAGGCAGTGTGCCTTGGATCGACGTGCTGGACAGAACTGTTAGTTAGAGAAAGAATTCCTTAGAGAAGAAAGAATAAACAACCTTGGAAACTTCAGAAAACGGCTCCTGACTCTTCTTGGGTGCTCGAGCTGGGAAAACTTGGACTGTAAAGCACAAAATGTCCTGTTGTGGGTGATGTGAAGGCCAGGAGACCCCACAGACAGTGACACGGCTCTTCCTCCCTCCCTCCTCCTCCTCCCCATTCGGAACCCAGAACAGGGAGGGGGAAAGGGGAGGCCAAGGAAGGGCGGGAACTGTGAGGGAAAGGGCGGGGGCCAAGGAAGGGCGGGAACTGTGAGGGGAAAGGGCGGGGCCAAGGGAAGGCGGGAACTGTGAGGGAAAGGCGGGGGCCAAGGGAAGGGCGGGAACTGTGAGGGGAAAGGGGCGGGGCCAAGGGAAGGGCGGGAACTGTGAGGGGAAAGGGGCGGGGCCAAAGCACTGCGCGGTCCTAAATGGATCCGGTTTGCCCTAAAATCACCAATAAAGGGCCTCAAATGCAGCCTCAATCCACCAGGTTTGACCGAAAAGCAGCTAAATGGGCCTCACATCTGCACAAAGGGGTCTAAAATCATCTAAACGGGTTTAACATTGTCCAAAGGGGCCTAAAATTGATCAGCTTTACCTTAAAAAGTGAAAAAGGCCCATAAATCCACCCTGTATCCTCACATGGTGTGGCCTTAAATCAGCCAAATGGGCTTAAAATACAACCAAGGGGTGTAAAATTTCCCAAACTCATTAAAATCACCCCTATGGCCAGAAAATCAACCCTGAAAGTGCCCGGTTTTTCCTAAAAGCACCCAAATGGACCTAAACACACCCAAACTGGCCTGAAAACCCCAAGGAGCCAAAATCACCCCAAAATCAGACCCCTGGGTCTCACAGGCTTCATGCCAGCTATTTCTGCCATATTTCAGCACCCAAAATTCCCTTCCACACAAAGTCCACATTTGGGCCCTGAATTCATAAATATTCCCTAAGGAAATCCCAAAAGTTTCCTCTAGAGAACCTTAACCTCCCATGTTTGGACCCAAGTTTGCCTATAGAGACCCCAAATATTTTCCTGTGGGATCCTCCACAACTGAGGACCCCAAAATATCAAAAATTCCCAATAGAAACCTAAAATTTCCTATGTTTGGACACAAAATTTGAAAAAAAACCCTTCCAGTGGAGACACCATATTTCTAAAAATTCTCAATATAGGGCCCCAAATTTCCCAAAACTCCCTATAAGCATGACAAAATCCCCTTTGATTATTCCAAAATGACCAAGAGACCTCCAAATTCCCTTTAAGGACCCCAAAATTCCCCAAAATATTTAAAACCAGCCAACCACAAAATTCCCTAGAGGGACTCCAAGAATTGCAAATTGCCTGGACAGAGCCCAAAATTCCCAGCAATTCCCTTTCAGAACCTCAAAATTCCCCTCTAGACACCCTGAGACCCTCCCAGACCCCTCCAGGAACCTCTAGAGGCTCCACCCAGTCCCCTACAGATCCCATAAAGATCCCCTATAGACATCCCAGACAGCTTTTTTATGGACCCCCAGAGCCCACACATCCCTTCTGCAGAGCCCCAGAAATTCCCAGGGCCTGTAAAGCCACACCAGTCGCCTACAGATCCCCCTATAGACCTCCCAGAGCCCCCATATCCCCCATGGACAAGCCAAAATACTCTATAGACACCCTCAGACCCCCCCAGTCCCCTATGGATCCCCTATAGATCCCCTATAGATCCTCCTAATCCATACAAACGGGGTCTAAAATCATCCAAATTGACCTAACATTGTCCAAAAAGGGGCCTAAAATCCAGCCTAAAACTGCCCAGTTTAGGTATGAAATGAAGCAAACGGGTTTAAACCCTTTGGGACCAAGACCGAGACCAGCACCAGAACCTGGCACAGCTCCAACAATGAGACCGAAATAAGAATGGAGATGGGCAACTGTGGGGAATAAATCCCCAAATGCAAGTTTTTCCCTACAAGGTGTCTACCCAGCAGTTGTTGGTGTTGATGTGTGCCTACCCAGTTGACTATAATTGATGTTTGTGTTGACTCTTTATTGTTAATGCTTTATGCCTTTGTAAATTGTTAATGCTCCCAGCTGTTTGTCCCTTCCCCCGGCCCAGTATCTGCTCTTGTATCCACGCCCACCTCCACTGCCCCCTCCAAAATGGCGCGCGACAGCAAGTGCTCATGGGATAGCATTCAGTGCTAAAACCCCTAAAAACAACCAGCCAGTATAACATCTAAGACTAAAAAATGGCACTCCCAGGTTGAGGAAACAGTGAAGAAGATGAAATCACCCAGCAGAGCTTTTTCCCCTGTGGCCATGACGTGAACAGCACTCGGCCGGCATGACACCCCCAGACCAAGAGGCACCAAATGTCTCCCTGGGGACTCTCCCAAGGATGGGAGCCCTGGCTCTGCTGCACAGCAAAGCTGAACTCCTCCTCCTCCTCCGCATCGTCCATCGGGAGCAGCGGCGCTGGGCGCGACCCCTCGGGCCCCACCCAGAGCTGATTTTCAATAAAGGCCTTGAAAAAGGAGCTGCTCTCCTGGCCCATTCATTACAGACACCAAGACTGGGAACAGAACCGACACCAGAACTGACACCAGCACCGCTCCAGAACTGGAACTAAGACTGGGACAGAGACTGAGACTGAAACCAGCCCCAGAATTGGCAGTTTGGATTCTGATCACGAGTCACTAGTCCCTGTCTCTCTCTCAATCACCAATACAATCCCCAGAGACTGGGACCGAGACTGGCATCAGAACCAGGATGGAGATCAAGACTGGGACCAGAACCAACACCGGAACCGAGACTGGCACCTCTTCAAGACGGGCACTGGGACTCGGAGCGAGACCGAGACTGAAACCATCCCCAGAACCGTCACTGGGACCAAGACTGAGACCATGACGGACACTGGGACCGGCACTGGGAGCGCTCCAGGGCTGCTCTGGGAGCGGGACCAGCACCGGCACCAGAAGTACTCTGGGACTGAGACCGAGAGCGTCACCGGCACCAGAAGTGAGACTGGCACCACTCCAGGACCGGGCCTGAGACTGAGATTGGCACTGGGAGCACTCCAGGATCAACACCAGCACCGGTACCTGCACTGGGACCAGAACCATTACAAAACCAAGACTGAGAGTGAAACCAGAACCGGCACGGCACCGAGACTGGCACCAGTATGTGACCAAGACTGAGACCAAGGCCAGAACGGCTCTGGGATGGAAATTCAGACCAGGACAGCAATCAGCACCAGGAGAGCTCCAGGACTGCTCCAAGAATGAGAATGAGATGGGGACCAGGACAGGGACTGACACCAGGAGCGCTCTGGGACCTCCACGATTACTCTGGGGAGTTTTGGCTGAGCGCCCCCAGTTGGGACTGGGCAGGAATGGGAGGGACCCCTGGGTGGGTCAGGACCGCCTCGGTTCGTTCCAGACCAGCCATCCCAGTCCATGTGATCCCAGTTTGTACAATCCCAGCCTGCCTGGCCCTGATCCATCTGGTCCCAGTCTGTGCAGTCCCAGTCTGGAGGATCCCAGTCCATGTCATCCCAGCCCCCATGATCCCAGTCTGCATGGTCCTGCATGGCTCACACTGCCAGGCTCTGGAATTCCAGTTCCCAGCCAGGAAAAGATGTTCCTGCCCTTGAAGGCAAAGCTCTTCACAAGGGGCCAAAAGCCAAGTGCAGCAAGATCTCACAGGGACATTTCACTGCCAGCCTTCAGAACTTCACCCATGGCTGTTGCAGCTCCTGCACTGGGAATTGAATCAGGGCAGGGTCTTTGGTGGGAGCTGCCCTGGGGCAAGGGAGACCCTGAGAGAGAAACAGAGCAGGCAGAGGGAGGCAGGAGAGAAAGGAGGACACAAACACAATCAGCTGAGAAGGGGCCACTGAAAACAGAACTGGAACCGACTGAAAGTGAATGGGACACAAATCAGGAATTGTCCAAGTTTTATTTACTATCAAACACATCCTCACCAGCCAGTTCAACACAATCCCAATCCCAATGCTCCAAATTTGGATCCCACTTCTCCCAATCTCCTTCCAACCCCTTCTCACCCTGGCAGTTTTGGAATCCAGGAAGGTTCGTGTGAGATTGAGTTGTTTTTAGGAGGGAACAAGGCACTTGGAAGTTGGATTGAGCCCTTCTGAGTTAAAACTGAGGTGTTATTCAGTGCAGTTTGACAGGTTCTTAGGTGACAGATCAATCCCTCTTGGCTTTTGGAGCACAAAGAGATGGAGAAGACAGAGAAACTAAGGCCAAAACAAAAGGATAACCAGGCAGGTGTCTTCCCAACATGGATCCCAGGGAATGTGGGTCACCAGGGCTCTGCCCAATGTGGGTCCTGCACTGGGGGATGGAGCTGGAGCAGCGCATGAAGCTCTTCCCACACTCAGGGCACTCGCAGGGCTTCCCTTACTGGTGCCTCCGTTGGTGTTGGGTCAAGTTTGAGCTCTGGGAGAAGCTCTTCCCACACTCCCCACACTTGTAGGGCCTCTCCCCAGTGTGGATGCGACGGTGGCGGATGAGGTGGGAGTTGTTCCTGAAGCCCTTCCCGCACTCAGAACACTCGTAGGGCCTCTCCTCTGTGTGTGACTGATAGTGCTCAAAGAGCCTGGAGTGGGTGGGAAACCTCTTCCCACACTTAGAACACTCATATGGCCTCTCCCCAGTGTGGATCCTTTGGTGAACCATTAGGCTGGCACGCTGCCTGAAGCCCTTCCCACAGTCCCCACATTTGTAGGGCCTTTCCCCAGTGTGGATCCACTGGTGGTAGATGAAATGAGTGCGCTGCCTGAAGCTCATCCCACACTCCTCACACTTGTAGGGCCTCTCCCCAGTGTGGATCCTCTGGTGGCTGATCAGGTGGGATCTCTGGTTGAAGCTCATCCCACACTCCTCACACTTGTGGGGCCTCTCCCCGGTGTGGATGCGCCGGTGTCTGGTGAGGGGGCCAGTTTTCCCTGAAGCCCTTCCCACAGTCGGGGCAGCGGAAGGGCTTCTCGTCTGTGTGCGTGCGCTGGTGCACGAGGAGATTGGAGCTGGTCTGAAACCTCTTCCCACACTCCCCACACTCGTAGGGCCTCTCCCCAGTGTGGATCCTCTGGTGGTAGATCATGCTGGACCTGCATCTGAAGCTCTTCCTACACTCCGAGCACTTGTGGGGCTTCTCCCCATCACCAAGCTGCTCATGGACCACCAGGGCCGAGCTCTGGCTCCATCTCCGGCCGCCTGCCCGGCCCAGGCTGGGTCTTTCCTCCTCAGATCCCCGTGATCTGCGTTTGCAGCCCCTCCTGGTGCGGGATCTGCGCGGCTTTTCCTCCCCGTTGGATTCCTGCGCCGTGGAGCCGCTGCAAACGGCCTCTTCCACGAGGTTCTGCTGTGGGGATTTGTCATCCCTGCTCTCCGTGCTCAGCTCCTTGTCTGGGCGAGGAAGGACAAGGAGAGGATGGGATTTGCCTCCGTGCCAGAGGGAAGGGGAAGGAGATCCCCCCAGCGTGTCCCCGGCAGGACGGCGTCAGCAGCGGGGCTCTCCTGCAGCCGGGGCCGTGCTGGGCTGGGAGATGGAGCAGGACAGAGGGGGAAAGGGGCACTGACTTCCTCCTCACCTGCCTGGGGCTCCTGGGCCATCTTCCTCTTCCTCACAGCCTCCTCCTCCTCCACTGGGCCAAGGGTTGGGAATGGGAAATCCTGTTTTGGGGAAAAACAAGGGATGAGTGTGTTGTGTTGGGGGTTCCTCCTGCCCAAGTCCATCTCTAGAAGTGCCCGGGCATCTGGGATCCATCAAAACCTCCCAAACACGAACACACAGGCCGGAAAACGCCTCCCAGGAGTTCCTGGGAATGGTCCCTCCCCTTTGGTGTTTGGGGGTTCCCCCTGTCCCAGCTGCTGGGGGTCACGCTTGTATTGGGGGTCCCCCATCTACTCGGTCCCTGCCCTCCCCAGGCTGCTGGGAGTCCCAGGAATCCAAAAAGCTCCCCCCTCTTCCCTCTCCCCATTTAGGGATGCTGGGGGATTTTGGGGTCCCGGGGTCCCTTCTCCCCTTATTCTCTGCTTTGGGGTGCAGGGGGTCCAAGGAGTCCCCCCTGCCCCTCTCCAGGCTGTTGAGGGTCCCGCCAATGGCGGCGCTCCCCCCTCTCTGGGCTCCCCACTTTGGGGTCCTGGGGGACACAGGGCTCTGCTCCTCCAGGCTGCCTCTGCCGGCAGCCGCCACCGGGACCCCCCAGTGTCCCCCCAAGGGGCATTTTCTGCTCAGCTTTGCAGTTCTGCATTCTCCAAACATTCCCCTTCACTAAAAAAATAAACAAACCATGCTGAGAGGCACTGGGACTATTGTAGGGGCTACTGGGGTAAAACTGGGGGCAAGTGAACCACACTGAGGTAACTGGGAGTGCCTGGGAATGACTATGAGACTGTTCAGGGCAACTGGGATATACTGGGAGTGCCTGAGACCATGGGGATCGTGCACTGGGACCCAACTGGAAATGGGCTGGGGGAAATCTGGGACCATGCTGGGGCACCTGGGGGCCAGTCTGAGTGACTGGGGCCCTGCTGGCAGAGACTGGCATCACACTGGACTCATACTGGGATAGTACTGGGAGTGACTGGGAATGTGCTAGGGGCAGCTGGGAGAACTGATATAATGAGAGTGACTGTAACCATACTGGGGGGACTGGAAGCACACTGGGAACAGAGTTGATCATGCTGGGGAGAACTGGGACCTTGCTGGGGGACACTGGGGAGTCTGTGGGAGCTACTACTCTATACTGGGGAAAACTGGGCATGAGTGGGACTCTGTAGGGAACATCTATGGAGTGACTGGGACTGTGCTGGAACAACTGTGGATGAATGGGATCACACTGGGAAGAACTGGGAGCAACAGGAACCATGATCAGAAATACTGGGATCACACTGGATCATACTGGCAGCAACTGGGACTGCACTGAGGGTGACTGGGAGAGGCTGTGAGCAACTGGGATCAGTCTGGAAGCAGCTGAGGACAACTGGCAGTGACTGGGAACATGCTGGTGCCAACTGGGATGTACTGGGAGAGACTGAAACCACAGTGAGGGGAAATGGGAGCAACTGGAACCACACTGGATGATAATGGGAGCAGCTGTGCCCATGGCAGAGTCATACTGGGATCCTACTGGAATTAGCTGGGATTGTACTGGGAGTTACCGGAATAGTACTGGGAATATCCTAGAATGACTGGGATCATATTGCAATCAGACTGGGGAGTGATGGAAAAATGCTGCTCACAAATGGAACCATACTGGGATTGACTGGGATTCCCTCTGGGCATGACTGGAAGAATACTGGGAGGGTCTGGGAGTGATTGGTGTCATACTGGGATTGACTGGAACCATACTGTGGGTGACTGGGAGCAAACGATTATACTGGGAGGGACTGGAACCATACTGGGAGTGACTACGGGTCCTACAGGGCTCATCCCTGGAGCCACTGGGATTACAGTGAGTGTGAGTGGAACCAGACTGGGGGTTACTGGGAGCTACTGGGCCCATGTTGGGAGGAAAATGTGGACACATTGCGAGCAACTGGGATCAACTGGAAGGTACTGGAACCATGCTGAGGGGACTGAGGCCAGAACAGGGATCATACTGGGAGCAACTGGGAGTATGGGACATCGACAGAAACTGGGATCAGGCTGGAGACAACTGGGAGTAACTGGGAAAGACTGGGATCATTCTGAGCTAACTGGAACCTTACTGGGGATACTGGGATATAATGAGAGTGTCTGTAACCATACTGGGGGCACTGGAACCACACTGGGGACAACTGGGAGATTTTGGGACAATGCTGAGAGAGACTGGGGCTATTCTAGGGATCATCCTGAGAGGAACTGGGAACAGCTGGAACGATGCTGGCAGCAACTGGGATCACACTGAGGGTGACTGGAATCATACTGGGATGGACTGGGAGTGGCTGTGAACAACTGGAATCATGCTGAAAGCAACTGGGAAGAAGTGAGAGTTACTGGCAGCATGCTGGGAGTGACTGGGATATACTGGGAGAGACAGGGAGTCCCAGGGATTATACTGGAGGCTACTGGGGTCATGCTGGCATTGACAGGGAGAAACTGGGATCACACTGGGGACCATGGCTTCATACTGGGAGAGACTGGGACTGTACTGGGGAACGTGGGAGAACTGGGAACACAGTGGATGAATATGGAAGGAACTTGGAGCAACTGGGACAGTGCTGGGGGCAAGTTGAACCATGTGAGGGGAAAGGGGCGGGGCCAAGGGAAGGGCGGGAACTGTGAGGGGAAAGGGGCGGGGCCAAAGCACCGCGTGGTCCAAAAGGGATCGTGTTTGAACTAAAGTCACCAATAAAGGGCTTCAAATGCAGACTAAATCCATCAGGTTTGATCTAACATCAGCCAAATGGGCCTCAAAGCTACACAAAGGGGTCTAAGATCATCTAAATGGGCCTAACATTATCCAAAGGAACCTAAAATTCACCCTAAAAATGATCAGGTTTAGCTTAAACACAGACAAAGGCCCATAAATCCACCCTGTATCCTCACATGGTTTGGCCTAAATCACCCAAATGGGGTTAAAATCTAACCAAGGGGTCTAAAACTTCCCAAACTAATTAAAACCCCACACAACTGGCCCAAAATCACCCTGCAATCTCCCCAATGGCCAGAAAATCAACCCTGAAAGTGCCCGGTTTTCCTAAAAGCACCCAAATGGACCTAAACACACCCAAACTGGCCTGAAACCCCCCAAGGGAGCCAAAATCACCCCAAAATCAGACCCCTGGGTCTCACAGGCCTCATGCCAGCTGTTCACTGCCATATTTCAGTACCCAAAATTCCCTCCCACAAATTCTCACATTTGGGCCCTGAATTCATAAATATTCCCTAAGGAGATCCCAAAAATTTCCTCCAGAAAACTAAACTTTCCATGTTTGGACTCAAGTTCTTCTATATGGACCCCAAAAATTCCCTATGGCATCCTCCAAAATTCGATTTGAGGACTCCAACATTGCCAAAATTCTCAATAGAGACCTAAAATTCCCATTTTTGGACATAAAATCAAAGTAAATTTCCTGGCGTAGACCCCATAATTCTCAAAATTCTCAATATAAGCTCCAAAACTCCCTACAAACACTACAAAATTCCCTTTAATTAAATCAACATTTCGTTATAGGGACTCCGAAATTCCCAAGAGACCTCCAAATTCCCTATAAGGACCACAAAATTCCCAAAAATTCCAAAAAGGAACTGCAAAATTCCCTAGAGGGACTCCAAGAATTGCCTGGACAGAGCTCAAAATTCCCTTTCAGAGCCCCAAAATTCCCCTCTAGACACCCTGAGACCCCCCTGGACCCTCTATAGGTTCTGCCAGGCCCCTATGGATCCCCTATAGACCTCCCAGAGCACATTTACAGACCCCCCAGAGCCCCCCAAATCCCCTATAGACAAACCCAAATCCTCTATAGAGACACTCAGACCTCCCCAATCCCCTACAGATCCCCTACAGACCCCCTATAGACCACCCAGACCCCCTTTAGGGACCCCGCAGAGCCCCCAGATCCCCTTTGAGGACCCCCAGAAAACCCCAGGGCCATAAAGCCACACCAGTCTGCTACAGGTCCCCTATAGGTACCCTATAGACCCCCAGTGCCCCCCAAATCCCCTATAGACAAGCCCAAATCCCCTATAGAGAACCCCAGAAACCCCCAGGGCCATAAAGCCCCCCCAGGCCCCTATAGATCCCTTACAGAGCTCCCAGAACCATCAAATCCCCGACAGACAAACCCAAATCCTCTATAGAGACCCTCAGCCCCCAGTCCCTATAGGTCCCTAAAGATCCCCTCTAGACTTCCCACACCCCCTTTAGGAACCCCGCAGAGCCCCCAAATCCCCTTTGCGACCCCCAGAAACCCCCAAGGGCGTAAAGCCCCCCGAGGCCCAGAGAGATCCCCTGTAGATCCCCTATAGATCCCCTACAGACCTCCCAGACCGCCTTTAGGGACCCCGCAGAGCCCTGAAATCCGCTACAGACAAGGGCAAATACCCTGTAGAGACCCTGAGATGCCCCCAGTCCCCAACAGATCCCCTATAGATCCCCTACAGATCCATTACAGATCCCCTAAAACGCCACCGTACCTCCCGGACACGCTGAAGCCGGGACGCGGGACCAGGAGTAAAGATGGCGGCGCCCGCGAGAGGCACTTCCGGGACTTCTGAGCATGCGCGGGGATAACGCGCCAGTAGATGGGCAGAGCTTGGGAGGGAATGGGGAGGGTCGAACACAAGGGCTGGATCAGAATGAAAGGGGAGGGGTTAATGATTGACAGGGCCTGTGAATAACAATAGGCCGGGCTAATAAATGGGCAGACACCGAGAGAGGGGCGGGGTCATAAAAGGGCGGGAACTGTGAGGGAAAGGATCAGGGTCAAAATGCTGCGCGGTCCTAAAAAGGCTGCTTTAGGCCTAAAATCACCAAAAAAGGGCCTCAAATGCAGCCAAAATCCACCAGGTTTGGCCTAAAAGCTGCCAAAGGGAACTCAAATCCACATAATAGTGGATTTGCCTGACATTGTCCAAAAGGGGACTAAAATCCAGTCTAAAATCCCAGTTATGTATAAAATCAGCCAAATGGGCCTAAAATGTTTGGAACTGAGACCGGGACCAACACCAAGACTGGCACCAGCACCAATACTGAGACCGGCATCAGAACGGAGACCGAGACCAAGACTGGGAACAGAACCGACACCAGAACTGAGACCAGCACCGCTCCAGAACCGGGACTAAGACTGGGACTGAGACTGAAACCAGCCCCAGAACTGGCACTGGGACCAAGACTGGGACCAGCACCGACACTGGGACGGGCACCAGGAGAGCTCCAGGGCTGCTCTGGGACCCGGACCGGCACCGGGAGAACTTTGGGGCTCCCCGGAGTTAACACGGAGGTTCTGGAGCCATCTCAGTTCCGATCCCAGAGTGATCCCGGCGCCGGTGCCGGTCTCAGTTTGGAGCAGTCCCGGAGCGCTCCCGGTGCTGATTCCGGTCCCGGTGTGGATCTCGATCTCGGAGCGATGCCAGTGTCGGTCCCGGTCTCAGTGTCGGTCTCGGAGCGGTGCCAGTCTCGGTGCCGGTGCCGGTCTCACACCCAACCTCAGTCCCGGTCCCGGTCTCGCTGCGGTTTCAGCGCTCGGTCTCTCCAGTGCTGGTGCCGGTGCCGGTCTCAGTGTCGGTCTCGGAGCGGTGCCAGTCTCGGTGTCGGTGCCGGTTTCACTCCCAGCCTCAGTCCCGATCTCGGTGCGGTCTCAGTCTCGGTCTCTCCCAGTCAGCATGTCCGAGACCTACGGTGGGGCTGGGGGATCTATAGGGGATCTATAGGGGATCTATAGGGGATCTATAGGGGATCTCTAGGGGATCTATAGGGGACTGGGGATGTTTACGGGCCTGAGGGGTTCTAGGCTGTCTTTTTAGGGGATTTCGGGCGGTCTGCGGGATGTTTGGGGGATTCCTTTTGGGGGTTTGGGGAGGCGATCTGGGATGTTTAGGGGATCTGGAGGGGATCTATAGGGGATGTATAGGGGTCTGAGGGGGGTTATGGGTCTGGGAGTCCTTTTAGGGGGTTTAGAGGGTGTTATAGGGGATGTATAGGGGTTTGGGGTTGTTATAGGGGATCTGCAGCGGTTTGGGGAGGCGATCTGTGTGGGATTTGGGGGGCTATGGGGGATTTGGGGGCAGCTATAGGGGATTTGGGGTCCCTATAGAGGATTTGGGGGTCTCTATAGGGGATTTTAGGCGCTATAGGGGATTTGGGGAGGTGTGGGGGCTCTGTAGGGGATCGGGAGAGGTCTATAGGGGATCTGGGGGGTCTGGAGGTCTCCGTAGGGGATTTGGGGGTCCCTATAGAGGATTTGGGGGGTCTGTATGGGATTTGGGGGGTCTGGAGGTCTCCATAGGGGCTTTCTGGGAGGCTCCATAGGGGATTTGGGAGGGTCTGTAGGGGATAGGGGGAGGTCTGGGGGTTTCTATAGGGGATCTGGGAGGCTCCATAGAGGATTTGGGGGGTCCCTATAGGGGATTTGGGGGTCTATAGGGGATTTGGGGGTTCCTATAGAGGATTTGGGGTTGTTATAGGGGTTCTATAGGGGTTTGGGGAAGTCTAGGTTTCCTAAGGTCTGGGGGTCTATAGGGGATTTGGGGGTCCCTAGAGGATTTGGGGGTTTATCGGGGTCTGGGGGATCTGGGGGTCCCTGCAGTGCATTTGTGGGGGGCTATAGGGGATCTCTATAGGGGATTTGGGGAGGGGATTTATGGGATTGGAAGGGTCTATAGGGGATTTGGGGGGTCTCTCTAGGGGATTTGGGGGTCTAGGTGTCCCTAAAGGGGATTTATGGGGGACTACAGGGGATCTATAGGGGATCTCATAGGGTTTTGGAGGGTCTGGGGTCCCAGCCCCTCCTGCCAGGCTCTGGGGGTTTTGGGGAGAGATCCCCCACTCAGTTTCAGGGTCTCCCACGGTGCCCCTCCCAAAACTCTGGAGGGTCCCTGGAAGTGGCTCCTGTTCCACCGGCCCTGCCCCCCCAGTGAGTCTGGGGGCTTCTGGGGGGGCTGGGGAGGGGTCTGGGGGCTTTTGGGGGGGGATCTGGAGGGTTTTGGGGGTCTGGAGGGTTTTGGGGGGTCTGGGGCTTTTGGGGGTTTCAGGATCTGGGGTTCTCCAGGGAAACCTAGAAATCCCCAAAATCCCCCAAATCCCCCAAAATCTCCCAAACCTCCCCAAAATCTCCCGAGGAATTCCCTGAAATCCCCAAAATCCCCCAAAATCTCCCCAGTAATTCCCTCAGAACCCCAAATCCCCCTGAAATTCCCCCAAAGTGCCCCCAAACCCAATAAAGTTTCCAAAAAATTGCCTAAAACCCCCAAATCTTCCCCAAATCCCCCCTGATATTCCCTGAAATCCCCCAAATCCCCTGAAAACCCCAAATCCCCCAAATTCCCCAAAATTCTCCCAACCTCGCCCCAAAATCCTCCTGAAATCCCAAAATCCCCCAAATCTCCCTCCCCAGGTGTGGCTGGTGGCTCTGGCCATGGCAGGGGCTCTGCTGGACCCCGGCAATTGGGTCTGGGCTCTGCTGGACACGGCGCGGGCCCGGGGCTGCAGCGGCACGGGGGGATGGGATCAGGGCTGGGGACTGGAGGATTTGGGGGCTGAGAATGGGAATTTGAGATGGGAATTTTGAGAGATTTGGGGGAGGTGAGATTTGGGGGATTTGGGGATTTAGGAGGATTTTGGGGTTTGGGGGTTTGGGGGATTTTGGGGATTGAGGATTGAATGGGTTTGGGGATTTGGAGGAGTTTGGGGTTTGGGGTTTGGGGTTGAGGGATTTTGGAATTCTGAGGGATTTGGGTTTGGGGTTTAGGGGATCTGGGGTTGGGGTTTGGGGTGGTTTGGAGGTTTGGGGTTTGGGGGTTGGGGGTTGGGAATTTTAGGGGATTGGAGTTTGGGGCTTTGGGGGGTCCTGGGGTCCTGGAGAGTTCAAGGGTGGGTCACTTTTAGGGTCACATTTGGTGGTTTTGGGGTCGGGCTCACTGTAGGGTCCTGGTGATCCCAATGTCTGAGGTGATTTTCAGGGTGGTTTTGGGGTTTTGGGTGATTTGGGGTTATTGGTGTTTTGGGTGTTTTGGGGTATTTTGGGGTCACTTTAGGATTTTTGCCCCCAGCTGCCCACGGCCAGGAGCTGCCTCTGGGGTCCTGTGGGTCCTGTGGGTCACTGTGGGGTCCTGTGGGGTCCTGTGGGTCACTGTGTCCCGGGGGTTTATGGGACAGTTTCAGGATGTATTTAGGGTTATTTAGGATGTTTTGGGTTCTCTCCCCAGCTGCAGCCATGGCCGCCCTGGCCCAGGCTGCTCCCCTGCCGGGCTGAGCTGCTGCAGGGGGGGCTGGGGGGGCCCAACGGGGCAGGTCCTGCGGCACCTGCTGAGGGAGCCCTGCTGGTCCCGTGTCCTTCAGGGGCAGCTGGGCATGGGCATTGGGATTGGGCATTTGGGTATTTGGAGGTTTGGGGTTGGAGAGCCCTGCTGGTCCTGTATCCTTCATGTCAGGTTGGGTTGGGTTTGGTATTTGGGGTTATTGGGTTGGAACACCCTGCTCGTCCCATATCCTTTATGGGTCATTTGGTTATTGGTGAGGTGGTTATTTGGGGTCTGGAGTCCTGCTTGTCCCATATCTTTTGGGGTTAGGTTTTGGGGTCAGGGTTTGGGGTTTGAGGTGTGGGGAGACCCCTGCTCATCCCAAATCCTTCAGTGGGGTCAGGGTTTGGGGTTATTTGGGGTTATATTTGGTGTGTGGGGAGATCCCTGCTGGCCCTGTGTCCTTTATTGGGGTTTGGGGTTTGAGACCCCTGCTGGTCCTGTATCCTTTGGGGTCATTTGGGGTTTGGGTCTGGAGACCCTGTTCTGTATCCATTTGGGCTCATTGAGGGTTTGGGTTTTGGTTGTGTGGACCTGCTCTCTGTATCTATTATTGGGGTTTTGGGGTTTGAGGACCTTGGTTATTTGGGCCACGAGGCTCACTGGGCCCTGATCAACAGTGAGAGGGTTTCAAAAATCCCAAAACACCCCAAAAACACCCCAAAATACCCCAAAAACACCCAAACTTTGCCTGAGCCCCAAATCCTTTAAAATCCTCCCCCCCAAAAAAACCCAAAAACTCCAAAATCCCCCAATGGCCACAAGGCTCACTGGGCCCTGATCAATGGTGAGAGAGGGGCCAAAATATCCCAAAAATATCCCAAAATACCCCAAACCTTCCTGAGCCTCAAATCCCCCACTGATCCCCAAAATCCCCTCTCTTCCCTGGCTGGGTGAAGAAACCAGAGTTCCACACGCACTGCTCAGCCTGTGCAGTGTTCTCCCTGACTCAGGGGGGTCAGTTCACATCCATACAGTAATAAAGAACAAGAACAGAGCAGTTCTGCCTTTTGCACCAAGAGATCTTTTTGGGAATTTCTCAAGACAGAATCCTCAATCGAGGGTAGGGATGCTTTTCACCTGGCTGTGTGCAGTCTGTGGGAAATCCCAAATGCCCCCCTTGCTTTCTAGTCTGGCTCAGCCCTGTCGAGGTGGCCGGCGAGGTGCGGCTGAGGCAAGACGTCCTTCCCCTGTTCCAGACTGCACAGAAGCAGCAACCCTTCTGTCTGTCAGAAATCCTGTCCCTGACGCCAATTGAATGTCACCATCCGCCCAACCCCAGCAGGAGTCGTGATGGTTCCTTCGAGCCCAGGGTGCAAAAGACAAAAGCAAGAGACTCAGGTTTTGTTAAGCAGAAAGCAGCAATGCAGTTTATTGTGTTACAATTCAGTGCTGCGGTAGAGAGAGAGAGAGAGAGAGAGAGAGAGAGAGAGGAGGGAGAAGATTGTGGTGTCAGGGGGAGAGAGAGAGAGAGAGAAAGGATGGGATATAGCTACCAACAGAAGGGACGTCGTCCTCGAGTCCGATGACAGACGCGTCTTCAGTCCCTTGGGGAGAAAGAGATCTCAAAAGTCCTATTAGAAAAGTCACTTTTTTCTAGTCCTTTTCCAAAGCCAGTGGCTTCTGGCCAAAAGGTGGGCAGATTTATGGACTATTGTATGTGGAGATGATTGCTCCAAGAAACAGGTGGAACAGGACGCCACAGCCAGTCCCCTGCTCGAGAGCAGTGTCCCATGGCAAGCTGCAGGCACAGCCACAAACAGTCCTTGGCGAGCATCCACCTGGGCCAGGCCAGAACTGCGGTCCAGAGCGAGTGGGGGGGTCCCAGGGTCTCAGTCTCTGATGATGGTTGTGAGGCAGATCAGAGAAACTTCGCACCGACCCTTACACAGTCTTTCCCAGTTCCTCCCAGTTGTCTCCAGCCTGATCCCAGTTTCTGTCAGTGTCCCATACTCCCAGTTGCTCCCAGTATGATCCCTGTTCTGGCCTCAGTCCCATCAGCATGGTTCCATTACCTTCCAGTTGATCCCAGTTGCTCCCAGTGTATCCACATTTTCCTCCCAACATGGGCCCAGTAGCTCCCAGTAACCCCCAGTCAGATTCCACTCCCACTCCCTGTAATCCCAGTGGCTCCCAGGATGATCCCAGTATGACCCATAATCACTCCCAGTATGGTTCCAGTCCCTCCCAGTATGATCCTTTGCTCCCAGTCACCCCAGTATGGTTCCAGTCATCTCCAGTATGACCCCAGTCACTCCCAGGTCCTCCCAGTATTCTTCCAGTCATGTCCAGAGTGACTCCCAGTCACTCCCAGTACAATCCCAGCTAGTTCCGGTAGGATCCCAGTATGACTCTGCCATGGGCACAGCTGCTCCCATTATCATCCAGTGTGGTTCCAGTTGCTCCCATTTCCCCTTACTGTGGTTCCAGTCTCTCCCAGTGCATCCCAGTTGCCACCAGAATGCTCCCAGTCACTGCCAGTTGTCCTCAGCTGCCTCCAGACTGATCCCAGTTGCTCACAGCCTCTCCCAGTCACCCTCAGTTCAGTCCCAGTTGCTGCCAGTATAATCCAGTATCATCCCAGTCCTTCTGAGCATGATTCCAGTTGCTCCCTGTTCCTCCCCGTGTGATCCCAGTTGCCCCCAGTTGCCCCTAGCATAGTCCCAGTCACTCCATAGATGATCCCAGTCCCACCCAGCATGGTTCCAGTCGTGTCGTTTCCCCCAGTATAGAGTAGCAGTTCCCACTGACTCCCCAGTGTCCCCCAGTGTGATCCCAGTTCTCCCCCGCATGGTCACCACTGTTTCCAGTTTGGTTCCCCCTTCCCTGAGCAGTGCTGCCTCCTTGTGGACACAGCCTGGTAATACAATCCCTTCCCTGCCTTCTGGGGAGTGCTGCCCCTTCCCCAGAGCAATGCTGCCCCCTTGAGGACAATCATGGAACTGCAGACAACGGGCCAATATAAAGCCAATTATGTAGCCAATTTATTATTACAGAAAAGAGTAAGCAAAGATGCAGCGCTGGGCGACGTGGGGGGGGAAGGGTCTTCCCAAATCCTCCGCCGCATCAACTGTGTCTTGGGTCTCCTTTTTAGGGTCTCCGCTTTTTCTGCCAGGTCATCCTTCCGGCCACTTTGCGCTTGCTCCGTCAGTTGCTAGGGTCTTTTCCTGTCTCCTGGTGGTTTTTGATGAGGGTTCATCGTGGTTTTTTCTCCTTGAGGCTAGTGCTGTAATTATCTACAAGCATTTGTGAACATGCAAAAGCTAACGGTTATCCTGCCCTTGCGGGCTCGCCAGCAAGGCGGGATAATTTACAACCAGTTTCCTTTCAAGGTCTGTTAGATAAGTGAGGCAAAAGGCTTATCTAAACAAAGTAGGACACTAGGGCAGTTAACTGCCTCACTGCCAGACACTAGACAGTCAACAAAAGGTCACTTGTTTCATCACAATCCCCCCTTTTTTTTTTTTTTAACCCTTTTGTTCACTGTACCTTGCCAGTTCTTTTCTGCTGAGTTCTAAATAGTCTTCTATTTCCCCCCTATTTAGCGACTCATACTTTGCTCTAACAAGCATTAAATGAGCAGCTTCTAATCTCCTCTTGACTATACTGATAAGTTTGTTAAAAATACAGGGTCCAAAGGTCAGCATTAAAACAAGCAGAATTATTGGTCCCGCTATTGTGGACAAGAGGGTCGTTAACCAGGGGGATTTACTGAACCAAGATTCATACCAGTTTTGTTGTGCTTCTCTTTCTTGTTTTCTCTTTCCTAATCCTTCTTGTAATTTTGCCATGGTCTCCCTTATAACTCCACTCCGATTAGCATACACACAGCATTCTTCTCTAAGTGCAGCACATAAACCTCCTTGTTGTAAAAGCAGTAAATTTAGTCCCCTTCTATTTTGCAAGGTCACTTCAGCTAGCGAATCTAGGGAGTCTGTGAGATCTTTTATGGATTTATCAATTCTCCTTAGATCTTCGTCTACTGACACCCTGAGCTCTTTAAATCCCGCTTCTTGATTTACTAAGGACGCTACCCCCGTTCCCACTCCAGCCGCTCCTATACCTAGTAATACAGCCACTGTTAATGCTGTGAAGGGCTCTCATTTCACTAAATGGGGTTTCCCTGGAGTTTGGTATTGAGCATACACATATTCTTCGGGATGGTAGGTAATTCGGGAACTATTAGGACTTGTATGCAAAACTCATAGGTTTCATTAAAGGCTTTTGTAAAGATGCACGGGGTTACCCCAAAGTGTTACAGACCCATTTTGAATTTACAGCAGGAAGGAGCCACGCGGCCGGCTCCTTTGGATCTGATACAGACATTTTTACCTGGCATAGGTGGTTCTTGTCTCTAGGTACATTTCCCACACATCTCCCCTTTCCACTCACTTGAGCCATTGATATTCTCTGGACACTACCTTGTTCCTTTTCCCATAAACACTCCCTCGGGTTTGTTCCGTTAACTCGTCTTGACTCAGCGACGGATCCTATAGCTTCATAAAAGGGTGGTTTCACTATGTAACACAGCCAGCATTCTTCGGTTAAATTAGGGTAGGTCTGGTTTAGTGCCTTATAGGTTGCTTGCATCACCCTCCAAAGTGTATTATATTCTTTGGTGGGCTCGAGCCAACCTCTGGACTCATTTTTGGCTTCCGTCTCGTTCTCTCTCGGGGAAAAATCTGCAATATTTCTTTCGCCCACGCCTCCAATGACTGGGTTAGGTCCCACAGGGCTTGGATCATGTGGTACAGGCTCTTTTTTTATTAGAATCATATTGCCTCTATCTTTCCCTGGTTCCCAGAGACGGATCCCCCATGTTTTCCCTAATAACCATTCGGCTTTTTCTGGCTGGGAGACATTAAGATATACAAAGGAGCAGGTTCCTCTGGATAACATTTCTCCTGAGGGCCCCCTCCAGGGTTTGACACAGCCTGCCGGTCCAAATTCTGCCTTCAAAAAAGGGTCTCCTCTCGTCTTCCAGTCAGAGGCAATGGTTTCACAGCCCCAATATCCACAAAAGTACTCCCCTGGGTAATTACAATACGACTTTCCTGGGTTTGATACCGGACACATGTAAAATCCTGTCAAATTCACTACTTTCCCACACCGTAGTATGTTAGCTAGGTGTCACGGTGTGACTGGGGTTTGCCAATTTTAATATATTTAATTTCTTTTGGGGATCGAGTTTAGGAGTAAAGACAAAGCAGGCTCAAAGCTTAAACAGGGAACTAGAAATTTATTAACAACACAAAACAATTCAGATTGAGATTTCTAGATTATTCCCTCCTCCCCCTTTCCTCATACCAGCAACATACAGAAAAAAAAACTTCGGTCAGTTGTTCACTTAAATAATCATTTCAGTTCAATCAAGAGAGAGAAGCTCCTTCTTTTGTTTAGGCTTTGAGGGTGTCTCACTCTCATAATCTGCACCCACCCGGAAACTACAAATTATGATTTTTTCCTCCCATTTTTACAGTCCTTCCAGAGCTGTATATGGGTTGCTGAAAAACACATGGGGTGTCATTTTAAAGGCAGGCTGCCAAAAACACAAAAGTCTCTTCATCTCTTTCTCTATCAAATGTCTCTGTTCATATTCCAGTCCCAAAACAGAGAGCTTCATTTCCCTGAAGCAAAAAAATAAGTCTTCATCTCAAGCACCTAGCCTCCCCAAGTATATTTCACAGTTTAAAGGAATTTTAGTAAAGTCATAGTCCCTTAAGCCCACAAAAAAAGGTTTTCAGCTACTTATCAGTGGCATCTCTTCAATCTCTTCCATCAGGAACTTTATCTTCATTTCACTGACTTCTGTAATTTTTCTTGCTTTATTCCTTTCATTCTGGGGAGCTCAGGAGATCTAGAGTCTTATCCAGGCACTTAAAGTTAAACTTGTATCCAGAAAGTGAAGTAGCCATGCTGAAGCCACGCTGGAAAAAACGTGGCCACCAGGAGACCAGGTAGAGATGGCTGGACCTCCCTCTGTTGCGTGCTCAGCTGGGGTCTGTATCCAGACAGTGAAGAAGCTACGTGGCCATCTGGGGGCCACTTCTCAGAACGCTTGGCCATGCCAGATAGAGCAGGAAAACCGAGCCGAGCCGTGCCGCGCGGGGCCGGGCCAGGCCGAGCCGAGCCGAGCCCCGCGGGGCTGTGCGGGGCTGGGGGCCGGCCGAGCCGAGCCGGGCCGGGCCGGGCCGGGCCGGGCCGGGCCGGGCTCCCCACAAGTCCGAAGCCGCTCCGGGGCATTCCCGAGTCCAGGCTGTCCTCGCCCGTGCCAGGGCCGGGGCCGGAGCTGGGGCTGGGGTCAGAGCCGAGTCCACTCCGGGGCCTTCCCGGCCGGGAGTAATCCCGGGCTAGACCCTTCCTCCTCCCGGGGCTCAGCCCGGCCGGGCCCCTGCTGGGACCCGGAGCCCCTGCCAGCTCCTCTCTCCTCCCCACCGAAAACAAAAGACCCAAAACTAACTTTTTTCTTGTGATTCGTAAAAAGCGAAACAGCGTTCTAATTGGTTTCCTGGGCTGTCAATCACCAACCCAGGTCTCTGATTGGTCCCCGCAGCCTCAGGGAGGCTCCTAGAGGAGACCCCTGATCTCTTTGTCTCAGCCGCATGTGCGCCCCATGTAGCCTCTATGGGGGATGGGCTACCACCCGCCCCTCCTTTCCATGTGTCCCCGTCACACTAGGTTACATAGTCCCACTATGAAGCTCGGTGCTCCTACGGCAACAACTGTTTGTATTGGACTAGAGGCATCCCATCTAGTGAGGGACCATTTGAAGGGCTCATGGCTTTCTTGTGTTCCCTTTACCAATCCCATCATCATTATTATTATTATGTACACTATTAGAGTTGGGTGACACCCAATGCCAGAGCAGTAAATAGAATTGGTTCTTTCCCTAACCCCCTTAATGCTATCACCTTCAAGCCTCCGGTTATCGAGTTGTAAGCACCTTCACTGTTATTTCTGTGTGAGATTCCCTTTCCCCACTCCTTACCCCTCTGCCTCGCTCGCCAGCTAGGTTGCTGCTAGCTGCGAGGTGTACCATCTTCACGGCAGCAAGGATATTCTTCAGGGTGGAACTCACTCCTCTTTTCCACTTCTTTTTGGAATGCCAATTTTTGTCCTTTAATGGTGGAATATCACACCTGAGTCTTTTTTACTTGCTTACGACACTTGACTGACACGATGTCTGTGTTAAACGGTCCGGGAGGTTCGTTGGGGTGATAGCAATATAAGTCAGGGTTTATCCCCTTGGAATATATTTGCCACCAGAGCGGGGATCCCACTTTCAGCTCTCGAGTTGCTACTTTTTGGCTTAAGGACAAAGCAGTCAACTCACGCTGCTCCTCCCAGCAGGGCTGACATACACTTTTAGGAGCCCTCCCTTTCTGGCAGTGGACCCACCACAACTCCTTACAATTTTTACAACAGAAACATACAAACGGATAACAGTTGCAATCTAGCCAACTACACGCTACTCTAATATCGTTATGCTTCACGTTTTTTCTCCATTATATAATTGATCATTGTACTTTAATCTCACAGGTCTGTAATATGGCTGCTGAGCAAGTTCCTCTAAATACCCACAGTATCCTGGTGACTCAGAAGTTCCAATTAACTCTTTCTGTAGTGACCAATTATCCCCCACCCAAATGTCCCCCGCATTCATGTACTCTCCTGGGTGTCAAGATGAGGTTCTTTTTAAAGTGAGCCTTAAGTCCCGGCTGTTCCTTTTATTTCCTAGTGGGTGTTATTTTTCTCGGAGAATCCGGATGGATCTACTGGTCCTTTTATTCGGCTGGCATGAGTCCACCCCTTCTCTGCTGTGCGTCGCGGTGTCTGTTGTAAGTAACACCAGATATGGTCCTTCCCACTTCGGTGTTAGCGGGCTTTCTTTCCAACTCCGGATCAGAACCCAATCTCCCGGTTGTACCTGATGTAACACAAGATCTAGAGGTGGTCTCTGAGCCCACATTCCTTTTTCCCATAGCTGTTTTTTAAACTTCATTAGAGTTATCAAATATTTGTTGAGATACTGATCACTAATGTTGGGGTTAGTCTGGACCTTCTCTAAGTTATACGGCATTCCATATAGCATTTCAAATGGGGACAACCCCACATCTGCCCGCGGCTGAGTTCTAATATTTAATAAGGCTAAGGGAATGCATTTTACCCATGATAATTTTGTCTCTAATACCAATTTAGTCAATTGTTTCTTTATTTCCCCGTTCATTCTTTCTACCCTTCCCGAGCTTTGTGGGTGGTAAGGAGTATGTTTCTCCCAATTTATTCCTAGCGCTTTTGCTAATTCTTGTGTTACTTTTGATGTGAAATGCGGGCCTTTATCTGAATCGATAGTCTCAGGCACCCCGTACCTGGGCACTATTTCTTCGAGCAAAGTCTTTACCACTGTTTGGGCTGTTTCCCTGACCGTCGGAAACGCTTCTACATAATGGGTAAGATGATCTACTATTACCAAAAGATATCTAATCCGCCCTACTTTGGGTAGCTCTGTAAAGTCTATTTGCAGATTTGCAAACGGTCTTTTTGCTAATGGCCGCCCCCCCCCAGAGGTAATTTTCTTAGGTTGCTACGATTGACTTGTAGGCAGGTGGGACAGTTCTTGGTGACATGCTTAACCATATCTCGTAGTCCAATGCTCATAAATTTAGTCGCGAAATGGTCGACTAACCCTTGGTCCCCCCAGTGTGTCCCCTGATGTAACTTATACAACATCCGCTGGGCTACTGCCTTGGGCAATACTTCTCGCCCGTCTCCTGTCATCCACCTCCCCCTATCTTCTTTTATTCCCATTTTCCTCAATTTTTCTTTTTCTTCATCAGTAAATATAAGTTCCACATCTTCCTTCTCTAGTATTTTCCCAATATATGGCTTCTCCTTCAAAACCATCTCCCTTACTGCTGCCCTTTTTGCCTCTTGATCAGCGGCGTTATTTCCCCTGCTCCTAAAGTCCATTCCCGGCCGATGTCCCTTTAAGTGCACTACTGCTATCTTCTTTGGTCCCCTTAGGGCTTGTAATACTTCTACTATAAGCTTTTGATGGACTAACCCCTTCCCCTGTGAATTTTTTAGCCCTCTTTCTTCCCATAATTTCCCAAAGGTATGCACTACCCCAAATCCATACTTGGAATCGGTATATATCGTCCCCTCCTTTCCCCTTAGGAGTTTTAAGGCCCGAAGTATAGCATACAGTTCACACGCTTGGGCTGACCATGACCTGTCTAAGGCTCCCGATTCTATTACCCGTAAATCAGGTCCTCCTATAATAGCATAACCAGATTTTCTTTCCCCTTCTACTATCCTGGAGGATCCATCCACAAATAGTTTTTCCCCTTCATCTAATTCTTCTTCCTCTAAATCAGGCCTAATCTTCATTTGTTCTTCTATAGTAGCTAAACAATCATGGGTTAGGGGTTCTTGTTCTATTTTTCCATACAGGAAAGCAGCTGGATTTTGTAGAGTGGTGGTTTCTAGGGTAAAATCTGGTGCTTCTAGTAGAATCCCTTCATATTTCAGGAGTCTGGCATCAGATATCCATTTATCTGCTTTTTGTTGCATTACACCCCGGATATTATGGGGAGACAGTACCTTTAGGCTGCTATTAAAGGTGATTTTCCTAGCTTCCTCTACTAACAATGCACATCCTGCTAACATCTGTAGGCATGTGGGCCAGCCTCTGCTTACAGGGTCTAGAATTTTTGATAAATATGCCACAGGTTTCTTTTTCCCTGCCCAATCCTGGGTAAGCACTCCAAATGCAATTCCTTCTTCTATATTTACGAACAAAAAGAATGGCCTCTTTAAATCTGGGAGACTCAGAACCGGAGCATGAACTAAACTCTCTTTTAATTCCTCCAGTTTATCTGTGTCCTCTGGGTCCACTTCATTAATCCTTCTTGTGCTAGCTTTTGATATAAAAATCTAGCTTTACTACTATAATTTTCAATCCATTGTCTACAATATCCCGTGAGGCCTAAGATTTGTCGAATCTGTCTTTTATTCTTTGGTATTGGTAGTGATAAGATAGCTTGAATTCTCTCGGGGTCTATCCTTTTCTCACCCCTTTTCAAATAATGCCCTAGGTATTTTACTTCTTCTTCCACAAACTGCAATTTGGCCTTTGAAACCTTCAGGCCCTTAAGTCCTAGAAAATTTAGGAGTCTTATACTCTCCCTTCTTACCTTTTCCTCTTCTTTCCCTGCTAACAACAAATCATCAACATATTGTACCAGGGTTACCCCAGGACCTGTCTGGTAATCCGTTAAAATCTGCTCCAGCGCCTGCCCGAACAAGTTTGGGGATTCAGTAAATCCCTGGGGCAATACTGTCCATCTAAGCTGTTGCTTCCTTCCAGTGTCCGGGTCCTCCCACTCAAAGGCAAAGTAATCCCTACTAGATTCATCAAGGGGGCAAGCCCAAAAGGCGTCCTTCAAGTCTATTACACTGTACCATAAATCATTTGGGCCTAGTTTACTCAACAGCGTGTATGGGTTTGCCACCACTGGGAATCTGGCTATGGTTCTCTTGTTTATTTCCCTTAAGTCATGTACCAGGCGATAGGACCCGTCCGCCTTTTTAACTGGGAGGATCGGTGTATTGTATGGTGACATGCAAGGTTCTAACAACCCCCGGCTCAGTAGCCTGTCTACTTCGGGCTTTAACCCTTTCCTTCCCTCTAGGGATATGGGATACTGCTTTATTCTTACAGGGATTTCAGGGTTTTTTATTTTAACCTTAAAAGGGGAAATCTTTAATCGCCCCACACTTCCAGGGTTATACCATACTTCGGATTTATTTCCTTCTCATCTTCTTGCCTCAAAGGGCAGAGTCTAATTCTTATTTCTTTTTCCATTACCTCTATTTGGATACCCAATTCTATAATCATATCTCTGCCCAATAAATTGTAATCTGATTCTGGGACTAACAAAAAGTCCCCTACCCCTATTTTAGATTCTGATTCCACCATCACCTCCTTTATTATTTTCACATCAAAGGGTTCTCCATTTGCCCCAACTACTGTGGCAGTGTCCCTAGACAGGGCACAACCTTTGGGTAAGGACTGGAGCGTTGATCTTTCTGCACCAGTATCGACCAGGAAGATAATTTCCTGGCCGTGGGGACCCACTTTTAACTTTATCAAGGGCTCCTTTTGATGTTTCCGGGTCCCTAAAAGATAGAGCCCCTGACCCCCCTAGTCCTCCTTAAACTCCTTCTCGTCTCTAATCCGAACGCGACATTCCCTCTTGAAGTGCCCCTTCTTTCCGCAGTAAAAGCACACTTTCAAATCCTGCCTCTCACCAGGACCCCGAACTTCAGCCGACTTCCGCCCAAACTGCTTCGGTCCCTTTTCCCGCTCCCTGCTTTCTCGCATTGCAGCCACCATCAGTCTGACTTGTCGTTTATGACTTTCCTCTTCCCTTCGCACATAAACTTTCTGTGCTTCCCTTAATAGTTCATCTAGTCCCCTGTCTTGCCAATCCTCTAACTTTTGTATTTTTTTCTAATGTCCTCCCAAGATTTTGAAACAAAATGCACTTTTAATACTGCCTGCCCCATTTGATCATCTGGATTTATCCCCGAATAAAGTTGAAAATTTTTCCGTAGCCTCTCTAACCATTCTGTGGGGGTCTCATCCTTCTTTTGTCTTTCATTAAAGGCCTTATTGAGGTTTTGGCCTCGCGGGACTGACTCTCTAATCCCCTGCACAATTATTGTCCTAAGGTCTTGCATATGGACTCTATGAGCTGGATTTTGATGGTCCCAATTGGGGTTCTGCAAAGGCCACTTGATATCTGCTGCTGGTCCTTGTATGTGCTGTGCGTCCCAAATACGCATGCCTTCCCTCCTGATCATATTCTTTTCTTCGGCCGTGAACAAGATGTTTAATATGGACTGTAATTCTTCCCAAGTATACATGCTCGGCCCTAGGAATTGATCTACTCTCTCTGCCACCCCCAGTGGATCTTCTAATAGATGTCCCATCTCTTTCTTAAAATCCCTAACATCCCCTGAACTGAGAGGTACTGATACAAACCCTATGCCTGGCTGTGGCCCTCCCATCGGTATTTCCCTTAGTGGGTATAATCCTTCCCGGGCTCTACTGCGGGTAACCGGCCCCGCATGCTCTGACTGGTCAGAATCCGAATCCTCTCCAGGAGGTGCCCTGGGATCTTCTGTTCCCGGTACTTGAGGTGGGGGTATATACGGAGGGGGAACTATCAAAGTTTCCTCTAGCTGGCTTCCCTTTTTCTTATTCTTATTTTCCCTTGATTTTTCTGCTAATTTAAAGATAAATACCTCCGGCCGTTCTACCCAAATCTTTGCATAGTCACTTTCCTCTGCACAAAGGGGTTTCTTAGTGTTCACCCAAATATTCAGTTTTTGTTTCACCCAATCCTCTGAGGACCCGTATATGGGCCAAAACACATTCTTTGAGATTTCCTTCCCACCCCATACTTCCACACAGTAGTGTATCATTTTAGCTTTGTCTTTTCCCTGTGTGCCTAAAAATGTTCCCAATTATCTAACAGAAATCCTAAGGGACTTTCTCTAGGTATAGGTGGGAGCCTAATGCTCACAGGGGGCTTACTCTTCCCCTGTCCCATTCTTCCGGAGTGCCTTCAATCACACAATCAACTCTCGCTTCCCTGGTTCGTGGCCCAAGCCCTCGCGGGTCTATGGGAATCGCACTACTGAGGGTCGCTCTCGCTTGGGGAGTCTGGCTGCCAGCCCCCTCTCATCCACACACCACACAATCGCACTCCGGGATCCCAACCCCGCCCGGACGGTTCCCGTAATACTCACGCGTCCCGCCGCGTCTTCGTCCGGACCTTGTGCACAAGATTTAAGGGGTGTATTGGGCCCTCGAACCTCCTTTGCTTTCCTCTTTTCCTCACTTTAGGTTCGTCGGTCGGGGCCGGGATGAAATCAAGTCCCGGGGCCACTGGTCGGTGGGGCGCCCCCCTTTAGACAAGGAATTTTTCCCGAATTCCGATCCGAGCCGCAGCACCAAGTTGTTATAAATAAGCACAACGGGCCAATATAAAGCCAATTATGTAGCCAATTTATTATTACAGAAAAGAGTAAGCAAAGATGCAGCGCTGGGCGACGGGGGGAAGGGTCTTCCCCAAATCCTCCGCCGCATCGACTGTGTCTTGGGTCTCCTTTTTAGGGTCTCCGCTTTTTCTGCCAGGTCATCCTTCCGGCCACTTTGCGCTTGCTCCGTCAGTTGCTAGGGGTCTTTTCCTGTCTCCTGGTGGTTTTTGATGAGGGTTCATCGTGGTTTTTTTCTCCTTGAGGCTAGTGCTGTAATTATCTACAAGCATTTGTGAACATGCAAAAGCTAACGGTTATCCTGCCCTTGCGGGCTCGCCAGCAAGGCGGGATAATTTACAACCAGTTTCCTTTCAAGGTCTGTTAGATAAGTGAGGCAAAAGGCTTATCTAAACAAAGTAGGACACTAGGGCAGTTAACTGCCTCACTGCCAGACACTAGACAGTGAACAAAAGGTCACTTGTTTCATCACAATCCCCCCTTTTTTTTTTTTTTTTTTTTTTAACCCTTTTGTTCACTGTACCTTGCCAGTTCTTTTCTGCTGAGTTCTAAATAGTCTTCTATTTCCCCCATTTAGCGACTCATACTTTGCTCTAACAAGCATTAAATGAGCAGCTTCTAATCTCCTCTTGACTATACTGATAAGTTTGTTAAAAATACAGGGTCCAAAGGTCAGCATTAAAACAAGCAGAATTATTGGTCCCGCTATTGTGGACAAGAGGGTCGTTAACCAGGGGGATTTACTGAACCAAGATTCATACCAGTTTTGTTGTGCTTCTCTTTCTTGTTTTCTCTTTTCTAGTCCTTCTTGTAATTTTGCCATGGTCTCCCTTATAACTCCACTTCGATTAGCATACACACAGCATTCTTCTCTAAGTGCAGCACATAAACCTCCTTGTTGTAAAAGCAGTAAATTTAGTCCCCTTCTATTTTGCAAGGTCACTTCAGCTAGCGAATCTAGGGAGTCTGTGAGATCTTTTATGGATTTATCAATTCTCCTTAGATCTTCGTCTACTGACACCCTGAGCTCTTTAAATCCCGCTTCTTGATTTACTAAGGACGCTACCCCCGTTCCCACTCCAGCCGCTCCTATACCTAGTAATACAGCCACTGTTATTGCTGTGAAGGGCTCTCGTTTCACTAAATGGGGTTTCCCTGGAGTTTGGTATTGAGCATACACATATTCTTCGGGATGGTAGGTAATTCGGGGAACTATTAGGACTTGTATGCAAAACTCATAGGTTTCATTAAAGGCTTTTGTAAAGATGCACGGGGTTACCCCTAAAGTGTTACAGACCCATTTTGAATTTACAGCAGGAAGGAGCCACGCGGCCGGCTCCTTTGGATCTGATACAGACATTTTTACCTGGCATAGGTGGTTCTTGTCTCTAGGTACATTTCCCACACATCTCCCCTTTCCACTCACTTGAGCCATTGATATTCTCTGGACACTACCTTGTTCCTTTTCCCATAAACACTCCCTCGGGTTTGTTCCGTTAACTCGTCTTGACTCAGCGACGGATCCTATAGCTTCATAAAAGGGTGGTTTCACTATGTAACACAGCCAGCATTCTTCGGTTAAATTAGGGTAGGTCTGGTTTAGTGCCTTATAGGTTGCTTGCATCACCCTCCAAAGTGTATTATATTCTTTGGTGGGCTCGAGCCAACCTCTGGACTCATTTTTGGCTTCCGTCTCGTTCTCTCTCGGGGAAAAATCTGCAATATTTCTTTCGCCCCCGCCTCCAATGACTGGGTTAGGTCCCACAGGGCTTGGATCATGTGGTACAGGCTCTTTTTTTATTAGAATCATATTGCCTCTATCTTTCCCTGGTTCCCAGAGACGGATCCCCCATGTTTTCCCTAATAACCATTCGGCTTTTTCTGGCTGGGAGACATTAAGATATACAAAGGAGCAGGTTCCTCTGGATAACATTTCTCCTGAGGGCCCCCTCCAGGGTTTGACACAGCCTGCCGGTCCAAATTCTGCCTTCAAAAAAGGGTCTCCTCTCGTCTTCCAGTCAGAGGCAATGGTTTCACAGCCCCAATATCCACAAAAGTACTCCCCTGGGTAATTACAATACGACTTTCCTGGGTTTGATACCGGACACATGTAAAATCCTGTCAAATTCACTACTTTCCCACACCGTAGTATGTTAGCTAGGTTACATAGTCCCACTATGAAACTCGGTGCTCCTACGGCAACAACTGTTTGTATTGGACTAGAGGCATCCCATCTAGTGAGGGACCATTTGAAGGGCTCATGGCTTTCTTGTGTTCCCTTTACCAATCCCATCATCATTATTATTATTATGTACACTATTAGAGTTGGGTGACACCCAATGCCAGAGCAGTAAATAGAATTGGTTCTTTCCCTAACCCCCTTAATGCTATCATCTTCAAGCCTCCGGTTATCGAGAGTTGTAAGCACCTTCACTGTTATTTCTGTGTGAGATTCCCTTTCCCCACTCCTTACCCCTCTGCCTCGCTCGCCAGCTAGGTTGCTGCTAGCTGCGAGGTGTACCATCTTCACGGCAGCAAGGATATTCTTCAGGGGTGGAACTCACTCCTCTTTTCCACTTCTTTTTGGAATGCCAGTTTTTGTCCTTTAATGGTGGAATATCACACCTGAGTCTTTTTACTTGCTTACGACACTTGACTGACACGATGTCTGTGTTAAACGGTCCGGGAGGTTCGTTGGGGTGATAGCAATATAAGTCAGGGTTTATCCCCTTGGAATATATTTGCCACCAGAGCGGGATCCCACTTTCAGCTCTCGAGTTGCTACTTTTTGGCTTAAGGACAAAGCAGTCAACTCACGCTGCTCCTCCCAGCAGGGCTGACATACACTTTTAGGAGCCCCTCCTTTCTGGCAGTGGACCCACCACAACTCCTTACAATTTTTACAACAGAAACATACAAACGGATAACAGTTGCAATCTAGCCAACTACACGCTACTCTAATATCGTTATGCTTCACGTTTTTTTCTCCATTATATAATTGATCATTGTACTTTAATCTCACAGGTCTGTAATATGGCTGCTGAGCAAGTTCCTCTAAATACCCACAGTATCCTGGTGACTCAGAAGTTCCAATTAACTCTTTCTGTAGTGACCAATTATCCCCCACCCAAATGTCCCCCGCATTCATGTACTCTCCTGGGTGTCAAGATGAGGTTCTTTTTAAAGTGAGCCTTAAGTCCCGGCTGTTCCTTTTATTTCCTAGTGGGTGTTATTTTTCTCGGAGAATCCGGATGGATCTACTGGTCCTTTTATTCGGCTGGCATGAGTCCACCCCTTCTCTGCTGTGCGTACCGCGGTGTCTGTTGTAAGTAACACCAGATATGGTCCTTCCCACTTCGGTGTTAGCGGGCTTTCTTTCCAACTCCGGATCAGAACCCAATCTCCCGGTTGTACCTGATGTAACACAAGATCTAGAGGTGGTCTCTGAGCCCACATTCCTTTTTCCCATAGCTGTTTTTTAAACTTCATTAGAGTTATCAAATATTTGTTGAGATACTGATCACTAATGTTGGGGTTAGTCTGGACCTTCTCTAAGTTATACGGCATTCCATATAGCATTTCAAATGGGGACAACCCCACATCTGCCCGCGGCTGAGTTCTAATATTTAATAAGGCTAAGGGAATGCATTTTACCCATGATAATTTTGTCTCTAATACCAATTTAGTCAATTGTTTCTTTATTTCCCGTTCATTCTTTCTACCCTTCCCGAGCTTTGTGGGTGGTAAGGAGTATGTTTCTCCCAATTTATTCCTAGCGCTTTTGCTAATTCTTGTGTTACTTTTGATGTGAAATGCGGGCCTTTATCTGAATCGATAGTCTCAGGCACCGTACCTGGGCACTATTTCTTCGAGCAAAGTCTTTACCACTGTTTGGGCTGTTTCCTGACCGTCGGAAACGCTTCTACATAATGGGTAAGATGATCTACTATTACCAAAAGATATCTAATCCGCCCTACTTTGGGTAGCTCTGTAAAGTCTATTTGCAGATTTGCAAACGGTCTTTTTGCTAATGGCCGCCCCAGAGGTAATTTTCTTAGGTTGCTACGATTGACTCGTAGGCAGGTGGGACAGTTCTTGGTGACATGCTTAACCATATCTCGTAGTCCAATGCTCATAAATTTAGTCGCGAAATGGTCGACTAACCCTTGGTCCCCCAGTGTGTCCCCTGATGTAACTTATACAACATCCGCTGGGCTACTGCCTTGGGCAATACTTCGCGCCCGTCTCCTGTCATCCACCTCCCCTATCTTCTTTTATTCCCATTTTCCTCAATTTTTCTTTTCTTCATCAGTAAGACACACCCACAGGGTTTTCTCTCTCGAGGTTTTAGAGTGTGCAGACTCCTTTCATCCTAAACTCCTGGCCATACTCTGCCCTCCTCCTTTCCCTATTGGCCGAGGTACTAGCAAGGTACAGCCTTCCTGACCAGCCTGCCCCATTTTCCCTCTTGAATCTGGCATTTCCCCACAAAGTTCAGAAGTTCAGCCTTGTGCAGACCCTTGTCTGTTTCAGGAGCCAAGCTGTCTGGGCCCTGTAACAAACTTGATGCCCAAAGTCAGTAGAAATCTTACAACCCATTTCACAGACCTTAACACCCATCCCTTCACTCATCCAATCATTTGGAAAGACATTAGCACACATCTTTCCTCTCACATTGAAGTTTCCTGTGCTGGTGCCCTGGTTTGAAGGACAGATGTCTGCCAACAAAGGCAGAAGCTTCTCTTTGAAATGGAGAATGTAAACCCCCCTCCTCCAAATTATTATTATAATTTTGAAATTCAGGGGCTCTCAGGCAAAGATAGGGGAATTAGGAATAACAGTTCTTGGCTGGGAAAATTAAAATAGAAATACAGTATTACAAAGAACAATCCCAACCCTGACAGGGTCAGAATACAACCTGACACCCGTCAGTCAGTCAGGGTGTTGGTAGCAGCCCCATTAAATGGTGGCTACAGTCCTCCTGCAGTGGCAGATGTGGTTCAGCTGAAGCAGTGCCCCTGTAGAAAACTGAAGTTTTCCTCTGAAGGTCCAGAGATGATGTGAAAAGGTCTGGCGTTCCTCTGGAATTCAGTGGAAAGATGGATAATTTGCTGTTCAAAATCTCAGTCTTTTTATCTAAGTAGGAAAGGCTTGGCTCCTCCCCCTGGCTGGAGCAACTCCCAGTGGGATGATGTAATTTTATCAGTCATACAGTGGGACTTAATGGCTCGTTAGCAGATGATATCTTCCTGGAGGGAGGATGGGTTGTGGAAAAGATAAAGATGATTGCTTCACCTTGCCTTAAAGATGGCCCATTAGCAGATACTGTGTGCCACCGAGATAAGGAAATCACTACCTCACCTGGCTTCAACAGATGGTGACAGAATACACATTTCTGGCCACATCAACCCAACACATTATCCACCCCTTATTCTATTACCATCTGCATAATGAAAAAACCTAACACACAGTTCTCACTTAAGATTAGGTTTCCCTGTGGTACACAATGAGTTTCTCTATCTTTTGCATTACCACCAAGTGTAACCAGCTCCTTGAGCAAAGACAACACCATGGATGGGTTTGTCCTTGCCTGAGCTGGGACTAATCCAAACAGTCTTCCCTAAAATGCCTTTCATGTGTACTATAGGGACTTTAACTCCATTCACTGTGTGCAAGGGTTCACACTGGGCAGGACCAGCTCCATTGATGGACCCCGGGTGTTGACCATCCAGGTGGCCTTTGCTAAGTTTGTTTCCCAATTCTTGAAGGTTCCCCCACCAAGTGCCTTCAGGGTAGTCTTGAGTAGGCCGTTGGACCGTTCAACTTTCCCGGCAGCTGGTGCATGGTGAGGGATATGATACATCCATTCAATGCTGTGTTCTCTGGCCCAGGCGTTGATAAGGCCATTCTTGAAATGGGTCCCGTTGTCCGGCTCCATTCTCTCAGGGGTGCCATGCCTCCAGAGGACTTGCTTTTCCAGGCCCAGGATGGTGTTCCGAGCAGTAGTGTGGGGCACAGGGTAGGTCTCCAACCACCCGGTGGTGGCTTCCTCCATGGTCAGCACGCAGCGCTTGCCTTGGCGGGTCTGAGGCAGTGTGATGTAGTCAATCTGCCAGGCCTCTCCATACTTATATTTGGACCATCGCCCACCATACCAGAGGGGCTTCACCGCTTGGCTTGCTTGATGGCAGCACACGTCTCACAGTCATGGATAACCTGGGAAATACTGTCCATGGTTAGATCCACCCCTCGGTCTTGTGCCCACTTGTGCCCACTTGTGGCATCTCTGCCCTGATGACCTGAGGCATCGTGGGCCCATCGAGCCAGGAACAATTCTCCCTTGTGTTCCCAATCTAAGTCTATCTTTGACACCTCTATCTGTGCAGCCTGATCTACCCGCTCGTTGTGCCGGTGTTCTTCACTAGCCCGACTCTTGGGAACATGGGCATCCACATGGCGGACTTTCACGGTAGATTCTCTATCCGAGTGGCAATGTCTTTCCACTCATCAGCAGCCCAGATTGGTTTTCTTCTACATTGCCAGTCAGCCTTTTTCCACCTTTCCAGCCAGCCCCACAGAGCATTGGCTACCATCCATGGATCAATGTAAAGGTAGAGCTTTGGCCACTTCTCTCTCTCAGCAATGTTCAAGGCCACCTGAATAGCTTTGAGCTCAGCAAGTTGACTTGATCCACCTTCTTATTTAGTGGCTTGTGCAACCTGTCGTGTGGGGCTCCATACAGCTGTTTTCCATTTCCAGTTCATCCCCACAATGCGGCAGGAACTGTCAGTGAAAAGGGCATAGCATGTTTCATCTGCTGGCAGCTGGTTGTATGGTGGAGCTTCTTTGGCCTGGGTCACTTGGTCCTGCCCTTCTTCATCAGAGAGACCACACTCTTCACCTTCTGGCCAGTTTGTAATTATCTCCAAAATCCCAGGGTGATTTGGGTTACCAATACGGGTGCGCTGTGTGATGAGGGCAATCCACTTGCTCCATGTGGCGTCGGTGGCATGGTGGGTAGAGGGAACCTTTCCTTTAAACATCCACCCCAGCACTGGCAGTTGTGGTGCCAGGATGAGTTGTGCTTCTGTGCCAATTACCTCTGAGGCAGCTTGAACTCCTTCCTAGGCAGCCAAGATTTCCTTCTCTGTGGGAGTGTAATTGGATTCAGACCCTTTGTAACTTCTGCTCCAGAATCCCAGGGGTCGGCCTCGAGTCTCACCATGCACCTTCTGCCAAAGGCTCCAGGACAGACCATGGCTCCCAGCTGCAGAGTAGAGAACATTCTTTATCTCTTGTCCTGTCCTGACTGGGCCAAGGGCTACCCCATGAGTGATCTCCTGTTTGATCTGGGCAAAGGCTTGCTGCTGTTCAGGGCCTGTGAGAGTCCGTCTAAAAGCCTCTCGTTTGTTTTGCCCAATGACCGACATCTGAAGACCCCTGAACTACGGTTTCCAGAACTCTGGCCAAGGTGGGCACGAAACGGGCTACTTGCAGGTGACCAGGATGTGTTCTCATGACAACCAGTCATGAGATTGGAACTGTGTTCACTCGACGATGGAAGAAACAATGAGACCCCGAGCATGGGCCACGGCGACCCCGATAATCACGTATGCTCTGCTCCCCCTGAGCTGCTGTTGGAACTCTTCCCAGATTATACCTGCTTCTACGGAGAACAATGGTCCCTAAGCCTTCCCACCTTTTGGCCAGAGGCCACTCGCTCTGGAAAAGACTATAAAGTGACTTTCTCGACTGAAGACCCCCGAGATCTCCCCAGCGGTACTGGACAGCCTATTGGCCGGACCACGAGGGCTCGTCTGACCATTTGGTAGCTATTCCCCCTTTTAACCCTCTCTCTCTCTTCTTTTCCCTCTCTTTCTCCCTCTCTCCTCTATCGCATTTTTGGTTTGGCACAAATAAAGTGCATTTCTGTAAGATTAAACTGGTCTTGTCCCCTGTGTATCTTTTGTGCTCTTAAAAAAGAACCTTCACGACCCCCGCTCTAACTAGGCGGACCGTGACATTTTTTGGCGTAGTCGGCTTTCGATTCCCGATACTGGATGGGTTGGGGTACTCTGTGCACTTTGTAACAGGGGAAGATCTGTGCCATTTCAGCCGCACCTATCCTGTCAGTGAAAACTGAACAGTGTTACATAGCAAGGGAGATGGTATTGGTTCTTTCCGCAATCTGCACACAGACCCAGGTGTAACCAACTCCATTTCAGCTATCGGAGAATGTTTTGAAAAGGATCTCAAATGTGCAAAGGATGGGACTTGTCTTTTTTGTTGTTGCTGCTTGGTGTAGTTGAGGGGACAATTAATTAGAAACTAAGGAGAACCTCCCAAGCGGTCTGGTCCCCTCACCCACCCAGGAAGAGAGGGGGGGCTGTGCTCAGCAGAGAGCTGAGTGTGTAACTTAAGCCCTAACCTCCCTGAAGTGGTGATTTTCCCCCTCGCACATAATCGTGACTTGCAGAATAGTGGTGGTGTTGCTGTTTAGTTGGTGTTTTTTGACTACTTGGGACCGAGAAGACACAAGGTGTTTTTTGTAATTAAGTTATTACTTCCCAAGTAGTGAGTTTCTTCACCCGCTTCAGGGGTGAGAAAGAAAAACACGGTTTATAGCCGTGCTTTTTGTGTAACTTTAAGCACACCTTCCTAAAGTGGTTCCCCCCCCCACCCTCGCAAAAATGCCTGAAAAGAATAAAGCTGCATTTTACGCTTTGTTAGCTCAACATAATGTCAAACCCTCCGAAGCAGAGGAAGAATGGGCTAACAGCAATTGGTTTGATTTAGAAAATGTGGTTGATAGGATACATTTTTTGCAACATGAATCAAAATTCAAACTGGGCAGAAATAAGACCATTCTCTGTTCAATTTTGGGGTCCTGCCTCACTGCAGCTGTAGAAACTCGCTTTACGTGAAGGAGTGAAGAAAAAGCAATTATTAATTCTCTGCAAAATTTAGTGGAAGCCTTGCAAAAACAATTGGAGCACGGAGCAAATTACGCAGAAATCTTGCAAAAACAACTAGATCAAAAATCAAATTACACAGAAATCTTGCAAAAACAATTAGATCAAGAAGCAAATTATGTAAAAATCTTGCAAAAACAATTAAATGAGGAGAGGAATGAGAATCAGACTTTGAGAAACAAAATCATGCTTTAGTAAATGAAAATCATGCTCTGAGAGATGAGATTCATTCTTTAAAATATGAGAATAACTCTCTAAGAGCTGGCCTAAAACAAGAACACACTAACATTTTAAAACACACTTTTCCACCAAAAGAAACAGAGGATAATGAAGTTAATCTACTATATCCTCAAAAGGAACTAACTTTGATGCAAAATAGTGGGGAATATTGTTGCCCTAGCTTGAAACCTGTGGTGAAGTCAGAACACAATTGTATCAATGATGAGAATTTTAACCCACAAATAACCACTACAAAAATCCTGTGTGCTGCTACTGAATTATCAGAACAAGTAGCTTGTGGATTCTGGGGACACAGAGTTTTTATTGCAGCACAAGTGAAACGTAACTTATGGTCCCCAACTCAGCGCACGGTTTATTCGGCAGCAGAGCTTAACCCCTGAAAAGGGGAGACCTTGTAGCTTTAATTGGTAACCCCCATCAACTTCTAAAAAACTTTTTCAAAACTGCCTGCTTGAAAATTGTGCAGGGGATACAATTCACTGCTGGCTATAAATCACCTATGCAATTAGCTGTAAATGTAAAACAATACCCTGTTCACTCTAGTGCCAAAGAAGTGACCAAACTGGTTATGCAGGATTTGGGATCCCCAGTTCAAAATCCCAAACCTGAAAATGTGGCTGTTAATCAATATATTGATAATATCCTTGTGGGAAAACCCAGTGCCCCCCCAATTTCACAGAGTTTGGCTATTATGCCAGTGCAACTTTCTCCTCAGGTTCTGGGCATCCAGCCAAAGCATTCTTCTCAACTTGCAGGATTTGAGTCAAAACAACTTCAGAATCAGGGAAACTATAAATCACTGTCTCTCTTAGGTGAGCAGAGAAACGGGGGTGATTGGTTGTTTTTGGAATCGCTCACCCGAAATCCTGAAAATGGACATTTATTAATAACAGCAATAGTTTGTCCTGAACAGGCAATTATTACTTTTGTAAGTGACTCTGCATTAACAAATTTAGCTGCCCAGAAATGTGGAGTTGTCACAATAAGAAAACAATACTTTGCTGTCAATGCCTTAAGACTCATCTACACTCACAGTCCTTTTACCTCTCCAATTAGGCCGGTTACATGTCCTATACCTATACGGCCAGAACACATGAATTGTTTTGCTTTCACATGGGAAGACATACCCAAACCTGACACTGTAGCCGTGTATCAATACAGATTGATAGGAGAAGGAGAAAAAAAGGAAGTGAGGGGTGTACAAGCACACCTAGAAAGCCTTGGTTTGCAGATTCCTTCAGAGAAAATACAGAAACCCTCACAGGAAGACAAATTTTTGGGGATTTTCTGGAAGGGTGAAATGACATGTATCCCACCCGATACATTAACCTCTTTAGACCAGGTTAAAATGCCTGAATTCAAAAAGGAACTCCAAGAAAAAATAATCACCCATTTGGAAAGCCTTAACTTGCAAATTGCCTCAAAGAAAATTCAAAAACCTTCTCAGGAACTGAAGTTTTTGAAGACAGCCACTACTGGGATTGCCCCCTGATGGGGTGGCCCAGAAATCCTCAGTTAGGAAGTGGTATGCCCCGACTGAGCAGTACTGTAAAATCTTCAGGAACTGTAAAAATCTGGCAATATCAAAAACTGAGAACTTGAGTAGCAGCTACGACAAACCTGCCTTGGTAATTAAAATATTTTCTGTTTCCTCCCCCAGACAATCTTTGCTCACTAATGCTTTTGCTGAACAAATTATTGCTGGAGGACGGGGTGGCCCTTGGTTTGGGTCGCTGATGTTTGTTTGGAGTGTTTTTCAGCTCACAGTGCAGAGTGCCTCCCGTGTTTACAATTACACCGACTCTTATGCTGCTTTTACAGGAGGTACAGAGCGGATTCCCTTTTGGGAGAATAATTGGGAAGTTAACAGAATTCCAGTCCATGTTACATGCTGCATAGCTCTATCATTTTAACTTACTGCCTCTCTGTGTGGCAGATTCTGTTGTGTTTACTTTTCACAGAATAATGCCGTGGAACATGAAGATTAATTGCTGAATCCCTCATCGAACCTGTATACCTGTGTATGTTATGGCCCAGGACCTTAGAGCTGTGTTTTATTTTGTGAGATTCAAAATCAAAATTGAACTGTTTTACAATTTTCCCATGAAATTTTGTGTGGAAAAAACAATGCAAAAAAGCATTTTGATCTGTAGTCGACAGGATAGTGTTAATAATAACACCTTTTACCCAAATCACTGGTTAGTCTGAGCCTGAAAATTCTTGAAATTGGACCTTAAGTAATTTGGAAAATTGACCAACAGCAAATACTATTCAGTTCGGCATGGCCTTTTAAAACAAGTCAAATTGCCAATGCAAAACAATGACTCAGTAATTCAGCCAGCTTGTTCACCTGTTCTAAGGGTAGAACAGCCTAGCTGCAAAAGCAAGATCATTTAAAAAAAATAAACAAAAAGAAAAATAACAAATGTTGTGGGAACATGATTGGGAATTTTGAATAGTATTGATTTAGAAGTATTAATGAATAAATTGGCTAACATTTCTTTAGCTTTTTGCTGTATCCAGGCACAGCTTTGGATGCAAGAGTTGTTGCCTCAATTATAAGGAAAGGTGAAGAAGGTATTTTCCCTACAGAAATCCGGACAATAATTTGGGATAATACCCATGATTTTTTGAAAAAGAATTCAAATCCTGATGGAAATTTGGTAAATTTTACCTATGACTCCAGTACAAACACAAACACAGCTTTTGTACTGATCGTATGTAATGCTTTAGTATATTCAACATTCCCTACCATGGCTGAATCATGACATTTGCAACTTTGAAATTTATCCAAATGAGATTTTTGAAACACTGATAGGGAATATGGGCAATGGGTGTGCATATTTTAGAATTGTTTGTAATAATGCATATTTGGTAGTGAGTATTAAAAATCATTTAAATCTTTGTCTGTAACTTTACTAAAAGTACAAGGTATAATTTTTTACCTTTCATTATCTTTTACAGATCAGCAATCCTCTGCATTATGTATACAAATCAGTTAGTGCTGACATTCTTAAGGTTATTGGCACAAGGCTAAATGTATGACTTAAAAGGGATAAAACATGATTTTGCATATTTTAGTTTTGTTACATTTTGAATTATAATTTGAAAATTGCTTGTTTTAAAAATTGCTTATCTTTGTTGTATTGCATTATGAATATTGATAAAAAATGGGTTTTTAGTTATTAAGATTGTTTATTTTAATTATGTTGCATTCTCTTTTAAATATTGAGTTAAATTGTTTGTGGTTTGTTTTAGTTGTTTTAGGATACCCCTAAAGTTGTTGGAAGACTACATGAGCAGCAAGAGTTAAGCTTCTAATAGCAAACTAATTAGAATTGTTTGTTGCTTGTTATCAGTTTTAAGTAATGTTAAGTTTTGATTGAAAATGGTTTTGGAAAATTAATTGTATTAACCATTAAGATGATCAATATTGATTTCTCTTGATTTTAATTGCTTGAATTGTTTGAATTTTAATTGCTTGAATTGTTTGAATTTTAATTGTTTAAAAGTTATTGTAACTGACATGATTGTGATTTGTTTGAAAAATTGTTTTTAATCAATTTTATTGTGATTATTTTTTGTGTTTATCCCTTTTCCTTTTCCTTCCCATTTCTCCTCTTTCCTCTTTTCCCTTTTCTGTCCCCGTTTTCCGGGTTAGCTACCAACTCGGACGAGTCCTGAAGATGCTGCAACGTCACAACACCGTAACAACACCACGAAGGAAGTGCTCTTGCTGATGATCGTGAGACACGGGGTGGTGTAAGGGTCCAAAGTTTCTCTGATCTGCCTCACGACCACCATCAGAGGCTGAGACTCAGGGACCCTCACCACTAAAGCTGCAGAGCTGAGCTTCTGGCCTAATCGAGGTGGATGCCTGCCAAGGACTGTTGCTGGTGTGCCTGGAGCTTGCTATGGTACACTGCTCTCAAAGGTATTGGCTGTAGCATTCTGTTTACTCAACGGAGCCTCCCACAGGTGGAAGAATTGGTTTGGCACAAATAAAGTGCATTTCTGCAAGATTAAACTGGTTTTGTCCCTTTGCTGTGTCTTTTGCGCTCTGAGATCCCTAAAAAGAACCTTCACGACCCCCGCACTAACTAGGCGGACCGTGACAGATGGGCGGGGCTTAGAGGGGAATGGGGCGGGGCAAACACAAGGGCTTGGTCAGAATGAAATGGGAGGGGCTAAAGATTGACAGGGGCTGTGAATAGAAAGGGGCGGGGCAAATAAATGGGCAGAAACCGATGGGAAAGGGGCGGGGTCAGAAGAGGGCGGGAACTGTGAGGGGAAGGATCGGGGCCCAAGCACCGCACGGTCATAAAAAGGCCTGGTTAGGCCTAAAATCACCAAAAAATGGCCTCAAATGTAGCCAAAATCCACCAGGATTGGACTAAAATCAGCCAAACTCTCCTTTAATCCATACAAAGGGGGTCTAAAATCACCCAAATTGACCTACCGTTTTTCAAAAGAGCCTAAAATCCAGCCTAAAACTGCCCAGTTAGGTACGAAATCACCTAAACGGGATTAAAATCTTTGGGACCAAGACCGAGACCAGCACCAGAACTGGCAACAACTCCAACAATGAGACCGAAATGAGAATGGAGAAGGAGACTGTGGGGAATAAATCCCCAAATGCGAGTGTTTCCCTACAAGGTGTCTACCCAGCAGTTGTTGGTGTTGATGTGTGTCTACCCAGTTGACTATAATTGATGTTTGTGTTGACTCTTTATTGTTAATGTTTTATGCCTTTGTAAATTGTTAATGCTCCCAGCTGTTTGTCCCTTCCCCCGGCCCAGTATCTGCTCTTGTATCCACGCCCACCTCCACTGCCCCCTCCAAAATGGCGCGCGACAGCAAGTGCTCATGGGATAGCATTCAGTGCTAAAAACCCCTAAAAACAACCAGCCACTATAACATCTAAGACTAAAAAATGGCACTCCCAGGTTGAGGAAACAGTGAAGAAGATGAAATCACCCAGCAGAGCTTTTTCCCCTTGTGGCCATGACGTGAACAGCACTCGGCCGGCATGACACCCCCAGACCAAGAGGCACCAAATGTCTCCCTGGGGACTCTCCCAAGGATGGGAGCCCTGGCTCTGCTGCACAGCAAAGCTGAACTCCTCCTCCTCCTCCGCATCGTCCATCGGGAGCAGCGGCGCTGGGCGCGACCCCTCGGGCCCCACCCAGAGCTGATTTTCAATAAAGGCCTTGAAAAAGGAGCTGCTCTCCTGGCCCATTCATTACAGACACCAAGACTGGGAACAGAACTGACACCAGAACTGACACCAGCACCGCTCCACAACTGGAACTAAGACTGGGACAGAGACTGAGACTGAAACCAGCCCCAGAATTTGAACTGGGACCAAGATTGAGACTAGCACAGACACTGGGACAGGCACCAGGAGAGCTCCAGGAGTGCTCTGGGATTGGGACCGGCAATGGCACCGGGAGAATTTTGGGAATGAGACTAAGAGCAGCACTGAAACCAGCACCAAGCCTGACACTGGTACAAAAACACAAAATGGCACCGACACCAGAACCGAGACTGAGATTGGCACTGGGAGCACTCTGGGACCAACACCGGCACCAGTACCAGCACTGGAACTGGGACCGCTCTAAAACCGAGACCAAGACTGACACTGAGTCCAAGACTGAAAACAGAACCGGCACCAGCACCGAGACTGGCACCAATATCGGACCCAGACTGAGACCAGCACTGTGGAAGCTGAGACAGAGAGAGCTGTGGATTTAATTGGCATTTGCAGTTTGATAACCAGGACACCTTGGCAAGAACAAACAGATCTTCGATGAATACAAGAAGCCTGGATCAAGAGTGGCAACAGGAAAGAAGATTGAACTAAATAAGTAGAAATGTAAAGTTTGTCTGGCTGAGATTTAACCCAAAGAATGTAGTAAAAAATTACTTCTTTTCTAAAAATGGTGTATAAGCAAATGAAGCTCACAATAAATTTGGATTCTGATCACAAGTCAGTAGTCCCTGTCTCTCTCTCAATCACCAGTACAATCCCCAGAGACTGGGACCGAGACCGGCATCAGAACCAGGATGGAGATCAAGACTGGGACCAAAAACAACACCGGAACCGAGACTGGCACCTCCTCAAGACGGGCACTGGGACTCGGAGCGAGACCGAGACTGAAACCGTCCCCAGAACCGTCACTGGGACCAAGACTCAGACCATGAGTCCCACACTGGGACCGGCACTGGGAGCGCTCCAGGGCTGCTCTGGGAGTGGGACCAGCACTGGCACCAGAAGTACTCTGGGACTGAGACTGAGAGCATGACCAGCACCAGAAGTGAGGCGGGCACCGCTCCAGGACCGGGCCTGAGACTGAGATTGGCACTGGGAGCACTCCAGGATCAATGGAGATTCAGACCAGGACAGGAATCAGCACCAGGAGTGCTACAGGACTGCTCCAAGAATGAGAATGAGATGGGGACCAGGACAGAGACCAACACCAGGAGCGCTCTGGGACCTCCACGATTACTCTGGGGAGTTTTGGCTGAGCGCCCCCAGTTGGGATTGGGCAGGAATGGGAGGGACCCCTGGGTGAGGCAGGACTGCCTTGGTTCGCATCGTTCTGGTGCAGCCATCCCAGTCCTTATGATCCCAGTTTGTACAATCCCACTCCATGTTATCCCAGTTTTTACCATCCCAGCCTGCATGGCCTGATCCATCTGGTCCCAGTCTGTGCAGTCCCAGTCTGGAGGATCCCAGTCCATGTGATCCCAGCCCCCATGATCCCAGTCTGCATGGTCCTGCATGGCCAACACTGCCAGGCTCTGGAATCCCAGTTCCCAGCCCTTGAAGGCAAAGCTCTTCAGAAGGGGCCAAAAGCCAAGTGCATTAAGATCTTACAGGGACATTTCCCTGCCAGCCTTCAGAACTTCACCCATGGCTGCTGCAGCTCCTGCACTGGTGTCAGGGTCCACACTACATGTGGAGGCCTGAAGGGGTTCTTTTAGGGATCTCAGAGCGCAAAAGACACAGCAGGGGATGAAACCAGTTTACTTTTGCAGAAATGCACTTCATTTAGTGCCAAACCAAAATGCGATAGGGGGGACAGGAAAAGAGAGAGAGAAAGAGAGAGAGAGAGAAAGAGGGGTTCGGGGTTATAGCTACCAAGACGGTCAGACGAATCCTCATGGAAACCAGCCAATAGATGTCTGTCGTCCGGGGAGATCTCAGGGGTCTTCGGTCCAGGGGTGTCTTTTCATAGTCTTTTCCAAAGCGAGTGGCTTCTGGCCAAAAGGTGGGAAGATTTATGGACCATTGTATAGGGAGATGGGTGCTCCGTGAAAGCAGGTGGGAGTCAAGAGGTTTCCAGCAGTGACTTGCTTGAGAGCAGGTCATGACATCGGTTATTGGAGTAGTCCATTGTTTCTTCCATCTGTGTTAGTTTTGAGTAAACACAGTTCCACGTCCCATTACTAGTTGCCATGAGAACCGGTCCTGGCCACCTGCAAACAGTCCTCTGGCGAGCATCCACCTTGGCCAGGCCAGAATTCCGGTCCAGAGCGAGTGGTGGGGGTCCCAGGGTCTCAGTCTCTGATGATGAGGTTGTGAGGCAGATCACAGGAACTTCAAACAAATCACAATCATGCTAGTTACAATAACTTTCAAACAATCAAAACAAATCAATAAAATAACTTTCAAACAATTCAAACAATTAAAAATTAAAATTAAAACAAATCAATATTGATTATGTTTTTTATAATTAATACAAATATTTTTCCAAAACCATTTTCAATCAAAACTTAACATTACTAAAACTGATTATACCAATCATAACAAGCAACAAACAATTTAAATCAATATTTAAAAGAAAATGCAACATAATTAAAATAAACAATCTTAATAACTAAAAACAATATTTTTATCAATATTCATAATGCAATACAACAAAAATAAGCAATTTTTAAAACAAGCAATTTTCAAATTATAATTCAAAATATAATACAACTAAAATATGCCAAATCATATTTTATCCCTTTTAAATCATACATTTAGCCTTGTGCCAGTAACCTTAGGAATGTCAACAGTGACTGATTTGTGTACATAATATAAATGATTGCTGATCTGTAATGAAAGGTAAAAATCATACCTTGTAATTTTAGTAAAGTTATAAACATAAGGATTTAAATGATTTTTAGTACTCACTGCCAAATCTGCACTATCACAAACAATTCTAAAGTATGCATACCCATTGCCCATATTCCCTATCAGTGTTTCAAAAATCTCATTTGGATAAATTTCAAAGTTACAGATGTCAGTATTCAGCCCTAATGCAATGATAGGGAATGTTGAATATACTAAAGCATTACATATGATCAGTTCAAAGGCTGTGACTGTGTTTGTGCTGGAGTCATAGGTAAAATTTACCAAATTTCACCAGGATTGGAATTGTTTTTCAAAATTCATGGGCATTATCCCAAATTATTGTCTGGATTTCAATAGGGAATGTGCCTTCCTCACCTTCCCTTATAATTGAGGCAACAACTGTTTGCATCCAAAGCTGTGCCTGGATACAGCAAAGAGCTACAAAAAAAATGTTAGCCAATTTATTCATTGATACTTTTAAATCAATACTATTCAAAATTCCCAATCATGTTCCCACAACACCGGTTACTTTTCTTTTTGTTTATTTCTTAAAATGATCTCGCTTTTTACAACCAGGTTGTTTACAGGTGAACAAGCTGGCTGAATTACTGAGTCATTGTTTTGCATTGGCAATTTGTCTTGTTTTAAAAGACCATGGCGAATTAAACAGTATTTGCTGTTGGTCAGTTTTCCAAATTACTTAAGGTCCAATTTCAAAAATTTTCAGGCTCAGAATAACCGGTGGTTGGGTAGTAGGTGTTATTATTAACACTATCCTGCTGACTACACAACAAAATGCCTTTTGCATTGTTTTTACCACACATAATTTTATGGGAAAATTGTACAACAGTTCAGTTTTAATTACAAAATAAAACACAGCTGTAAAGTCCTGGGCCATAACATATACAGGTATACAGGTTCGATGAGGGATTCAGCAATTAATCTTCATGCTTCATGGCGTTATTCTGTGAAAAGTAAACACAACAGGATCTGCCGCAAAGAGGCAGGAGGTTAAAATAATGGAACTATGTAGCATGTAACACAGACTGGAATTCTGTTAACTTCCCAATCATTCTGTCAGAAAGGAATCCACTCTGTACCTCCTTTAAACTCAGGATAAGAATCAGTGTAATTGCAAACAAAGGAGGCATTCTGCCCTGTAAGCTGGAAAACACTCCAAGCAACCATCAGCGACCCAACCCAAGGGCCACCCCGTCAGGAGGAGAGATCCTAGTAGTGGTTGTCTTCAAAAACTTCACTTCCAGAGAAGGTTTTTGAATTTTCTTTGAGACTATTTGCAAGTTAAGGCTTTCCAAATGGGAGATTATTTTTTGTTGGATATCCCCCACTACCTCTATTTCACCTCCTCCCACAAGGATATCATCAATATATTGATAAACAGCCACATTGTCAGGTTTGGGGTTTTGGATTGGCCATATGGGAAGTTTTGCAAGTCTTGTATAACCGGTTTGGTCCCTTCTTTGGCACCAGAGGGAAGAGGGTATTGTTTTACATTAGTGATTTTGCTAAATGGCAGGGAAGGTGCAACTCGAAGCAGTATAATGTTAACGCGTGGCGTGCCAGAAGACCAAAGGCATCCCTCTTCCATTCCTAATAGATCATTTGGAATATCTCCAATTACCATTTTGATAAGTAATTTATTTTCTTCTTTAAGTCCTAAGGCATTGAGGGCAAAGTATTGTTTGCTTATTGGGACATTTCCACATTTCTGGGCAGCTAAATTTGTTAATGCAGAGTCAACTACAAAAGTAATAATTGCCTCTTTAGGGCCAACTATTGCTATTATTAATAAATCTCCATTTTCAGGATTTCGGGTGAGCGATTCCAAAAACAACCAATCACCCCCGTCTCTCTGCTCACCTAAGAAAGACGGGGATTTTAGTTTCCCTGATTCTGAAGTTGTTTTGGCTCCAATCCTACAAGCTGAGAAAAATGCTTTGGCTCGATGCCCAGCACCTGAGAAAAAAGCTGCTTTGGCCCAATAGCAAAACTCTGTGAATTTGGGGGGGCACTGGGTTTTAATGGCTTTTCATTAGGGGAGATTGTTTTTGTTTGGTATCCCCCACTACTCTTCCCACAAGGGTATCATCAATATATTGATTAACAGTCACATTGTCAGGTTTGGGGTTTTGAATTGGCCATACAGGGAAGTTTTGCAAGTCCTGTATAACCGCTTTGGTCCCTTCTTCAGCACCAGAGGGAAGAGGGTATTGTTTTACATTTACAGCTAATTGCATAGGTGATTTGTAGCCAGCAGTGAATTGTATTTCGTGCATAATTGGCAAGCAGGCAGCTTTGAAAATGTTTTCTAGGAGTTGGTCGGGGTTGCCAACTAAAGCTGAAAGGTCTCCCCTTTTCCAGGGGTTAAGCTCTGCTGCCGAATAAACCGTGTGCTGAGTTGGGGACCACAAGTTACGTTTGACTTCTGTTGCTAAGAAAGCTCCGTGTCCCCTGTACCCATAAGGTGCTTGATCTGATAATTCAGTAGCAGCACACAGGATTTTTGTAGTGGTTATTTGCGTGTTAAACTTCTCATCAATGATACAATTGTATTCTGTTTTAACCAGAGGTTTCAAGCTAGGGCAAAAATATTCCCCACTATTTTTCATCAAAGTTAGTTCCTTTTGAGGATATAATAGATTAACTTCCTTATCCTCCGTTTCTTTTGGTGGATAAGCGTGTTTTAAAGTGTTAGTGTGTTCTTGTCTTAGAGAGTTATTCTCATCTTTAAAAGAATGAATCTCATCTCTCAAAGCATGATTTTCATTTCTTTCTTCATCTAATTGTTTTTGCAAAATTTCTACATGATTTGCCCCATGTTCTAATTGTTTTTGCAAGGCTTCCACTAAATTTTGTAGAGAGTCAATAATTGTTCTTTCTTCACTTCTTCGCGTAAAGCGAGTTTTTATAGCTGCCGTGAGACAGGCCCCCAAAACTGAACAGATAATGGTCTTATTTTTTTCCCAGTTTGAATTTTGATTCATGTTGCAAAAAATGTATCCTATCAACCACATTTTCTAAATTAAACCAATTACTGTATGCCCAATCTTCCCCCCCTTGGGAGGGTCTGGCATTATACTTAGATAGCAAAGCGTAAAATGCAGCTTTATTCTTTTCAGACATTTTTGCGAGGGAACTGACAACACTCAGGGAGGTACGCTTAAAATTACACAAAAAAGCACAGCTATAAACTGTGTTTTCCCTTCTTCGTCCCTGGAGCAGGTGAAGAGACACACTTACTTGGGAGGTAATAACTTAATTACAAAAACACCTTGTCTCTTCGCGGTCCCAAGTAGTCAAAAACAACAACTCAACAGCAACAACAACACTATTCTGCAAGTTATGCTTATGTGCGAGGGGGGAAAAAAAGCACTTCAGGAAGGTCAGGACTTAAGTTGCACTTTCTGCTGAGCACAGCCCCCCTTCTCTTCCCTGGGTGGGTGAAGAGACACACACTACTTGGGAGGTACTACCTTCACAAAAGAAAAACACTTTGTCTCTTCACTATCCCAAGTAGTCAAATACAACAACTAAACAATAACAACCACAAAAAACACAAGTCCCATCTTTTGCACAGTTGAGATCCTTTCCAAAAAATTCTCCGATGACTGAAATGGACTTGGTTACACCTGGGTCTGTGTGCAGATTGTGGAAAGAACCAATACCACCTCCCTTACTATGTAACACTGTTCAGTTTTCGCTGACAGGCTACGGGCGGCTGAAGTGGCAAGGATCTTCCCCTGTTACAAAGTGCACAGAGTACCCCAACCCATCCAGTATCGGGAATTCAGTTGCCGACTACGCCAAAAATGTCAGGGTTCACACTACATGTGGAGGCCTGAAGGGGTTCTTTTGGGGATCTCAGAGCACAAAACACACAGCAGGGGACGAAACCAGTTTACTTTTGCAGAAATGCACTTCATTTAGTGCCAAACCAAAATGCGATAGGGGGGACAGGAAAAGAGAGAGAGAAAGAGAGAGAGAGAAAGAGGGGTTCGGGGTTATAGCTACCAAGACGGTCAGACGAATCCTCATGGAAACCAGCCAATAGATGTCTGTCTTCCGGGGAGATCTCAGGGGTCTTCGGTCCAGGGGTGTCTTTTCATAGTCTTTTCCAAAGCGAGTGGCTTCTGGCCAAAAGGTGGGAAGATTTATGGACCATTGTACAGGGAGATGGGTGCTCCGTGAAAGCAGGTGGGAGTCAAGAGGTTTCCAGCAGTGACTTGCTTGAGAGCAGGTCATGACGACGGTTATCAGAGTAGTCCATTGTTTCTTCCATCTGTGTTAGTTTTGAGTAAACACAGTTCCACGTCCCATTACTAGTTGCCATGAGAACCGGTCCTGGCCACCTGCAAACAGTCCTCTGGCGAGCATCCACCTTGGCCAGGCCAGAATTCCAGTCCAGAGCGAGTGGTGGGGGTCCCAGGGTCTCAGTCTCTGATGATGAGGTTGTGAGGCAGATCACAGGAACTTCAGACTGACTCTTACAACTGGGAATTGAATCAGGGCAGGGTCTTTGGTGGGAGCTGCCCTGGGGCAAGGGAGACCCTGAGAGAGAAACAGAGCAGGCAGAGGGAGGCAGGAGAGAAAGGAGGACACAAACACAATCAGCTGAGAAGGTGCCACTGAAAACAGAACTGGAACTGATTGAAAGTCAATGCGACAAAAACCAGGAATTGTCAAAGTTTTATTTACTATCAAATCCATCCCACCCAGCCAGCCCCACACAATCCCGATCCCACCGCTCCAAATTTGGATCCCACTTCTCCCAATCTCCTTCCAACCCCTTCTCACCCTGGCCGCTCTGGAATCCAGGAAGGTTCGTGTGGGATTGAGTTGTTCTGAGGAGGGAACAAGGCACTTTGACATTGGATTGAGCCCTTTTGAGTTAAAACTGAGGTGTTTTCAGTGGGATTTGAGTGGTTTTGAGGTGACAGATCGATCCCTCTTGGCTTTTGGAGCACAAAGAGATGGAGAAGACAGAGAAACTAAGGCCAAAACAAAAGGATAACCAGGCAGGTGTCTTCCCAACATGGATCCCAGGGAATGTGGGTCACCAGGGCTCTGCCCAATGTGGGTCCTGCAGTGGGGGATGGAGCTGGAGCAGCGCATGAAGCTCTTCCCACACTCGGGGCACTCGCAGGGCTTCCCTTAGCGGTGCCTCCGTTGGTGTTTGGTCAAGGCTGAGCTCTGGGAGAAGCTCTTCCCACACTCCTCACACTTGTAGGGCCTCTCCCCAGTGTGGATGCGACGGTGGATGATGAGGGTGGAGTTGGTCCTGAAGCCCTTCCCGCACTCAGAACACTCGTAGGGCCTCTCCTCTGTGTGTGTCTGATAGTGCTCAAGGAGCTTGGAGCGGGTGGGAAACCTCTTCCCACACTTCGAACACTCGTAGGGCCTCTCCCCAGTGTGGATCTTTTGGTGAATGATTAGGTGGGAACGCTGACTGAAGCCCTTCCCACAGTCCCCACACTTGTAGGGCTTCTCCCCAGTGTGGATCCTCTGGTGGCAGATAAAGGTGGAGTTGTGCCTGAAGCTCATCCCACACTCCTCACACTCGTGGGGCTTTTCCCCAGTGTGGATGCGCTGGTGTCTGGTGAGGGTGCCATTTTCCCCCTGAAGCCCTTCCCACAGTCGGGGCAGCGGAAGGGCTTCTCGTCTGTGTGCGTGCGCTGGTGCACGAGGAGATTGCCTCTGGTCTGAAACCTCTTCCCACACTCCCCACACTCGTAGGGCCTCTCCCCAGTGTGGATCCTCTGGTGGCAGATCAGTCTGGACCTCCATCTGAAGCTCTTCCCACACTCCGAGCACTTGTGGGGCTTCTCCCCATCACCAAGCTGCTCATGGACCACCAGGGCCGAGCTCTGGCTCCATCTCCGGCCGCCTGCCCGGCCCAGGCTGGGTCTTTCCTCCTCAGATCCCCGTGATCTGCGTTTGCAGCCCCTCCTGGTGCGGGATCTGCGCGGCTTTTCCTCCCCGTTGGATTCCTGCGCCGTGGAGCCGCTGCAAACGGCCTCTTCCACGAGGTTCTGCCGCGGGGATTTGTCCTCCCTGCTCTCCGTGCTCAGCTCCTTGTCTGGGCGAGGAAGGACAAGGAGAGGATGGGATTTGCCTCCGTGCCAGAGGGAAGGGGAAGGAGATCCCCCCAGCGTGTCCCCGGCAGGACGGCGTCAGCAGCGGGGCTCTCCTGCAGCCGGGGCCGTGCTGGGCTGGGAGATGGAGCAGGACAGAGGGGAAAGGGGCACTGACTTCCTCCTCACCTGCCTGGGGCTCCTGGGCCATCTTCCTCTTCCTCGCAGCCTCCTCCTCCTCCACTGGGCCAAGGGTTGGGAATGGGAAATCCTGGTTTGGGGAAAAACAAGGGATGAGCGCGTTGTGTTGGGGGTTCCTCCTGCCCAAGTCCATCTCTAGAAGTCCCCGGGCACCTGGGGTCCATCAAAACCTCCCAAACACCAACACACAGCCCTGAAAATGCCTCCCAGGAGTTCCTGGGAATGGTCCCTCCCCTTTGGTGTTTGGGGTTCCCCTGTCCCAGCTGCTGGGGGTCACGCTTGTATTGGGGGTCCCCCATCTACTCGGTCCCCGCCCTCCCCAGGCTGCTGGGAGTCCCAGGAATCCAAAAGCTCCCCCCTCTTCCCTCTCCCCATTTAGGGATGCTGGGGGATTTTGGGGTCCCGGGGTCCCTTCTCCCCTTATTCTCTGCTTTGGGGTGCAGGGGGTCCAAGGAGTCCCCCCTGCCCCTCTCCAGGCTGTTGAGGGTCCCGCCAATGGCGGCGCTCCCCCCTCTCTGGGCTCCCCACTTTGGGGTCCTGGGGGACACAGGGCTCTGCTCCTCCAGGCTGCCTCTGCCGGCAGCCGCCACCGGGACCCCCCAGTGTCCCCCCAAGGGGCATTTTCTGCTCAGCTTTGCAGTTCTGCATTCTCCAAACATTCCCCTTCACTAAAAAAATAAACAAACAATGCTGAGAGGCACTGGGACTATTGTAGGGGCTACTGGGGTAAAACTGGGGGCAAGTGAACCACACTGAGGTAACTGGGAGTGCCTGGGAATGACTGTGAGACTGTTCAGGATAACTGGGATATACTGGGAGTGCCTGAGACCATGGGGATTGTGCACTGGGACCCAACTGGAAATGGGCTGGGGGAAATCTGGGACCATGCTGGGGCACCTGGGGGCCAGTCTGAGTGACTGGGGCCCTGCTGGAGAGACTGGCATCACACTGGACTCATACTGGGATAGTACTGGGAGTGACTGGGACTGTGCTAGGGGCAGCTGGGAGAACTGATATAATGAGAGTGACTGTAACCATACTGGGGGACTGGAAGAACACTGGGAACAGTTGTGACCATGCTGGGGAGAACTGGGACCACACTGGGGGACACTGGGGAGTCAGTGGGAGCTACTACTCTATACTGGGGAAACTGGGCATGACTGGGACCATGCTAGGAGGGACTGGGATCATCTATGGAGTGACTGGGACTATGCTAGGGGAAAGTGGGGGCAACTGGGGTCACACTGGGAGGAACAGAGAACAACTGGAACCATGCTCAGAAATACTGGGATCATACTGGATCATACTGGCAGCAACTGGGACTGCACTGAGGGTGACTGGGAGAGGCTGTGAGCAACTGGGATCAGTCTGGAAGCAGCTGAGGACAACTGGCAGTGACTGGGAACATGCTGGTGGCAACTGGGATGCACTGGGAGAGACTGAAACCACAGTGAGGGGAAATGGGAGCAACTGGAACCACACTGGATGATAATGGGAGCAGCTGTGCCCATGTCAGAGTCATACTGGGATCCTACTGGAACTAGCTGGGATTGTACTGGGAGTGACTGGAATAGTTCTGGGAATGTCCAAAAAATGACTGGGATCACACTGCAATCAGACTGGCAGTGATGGGAAAAGTGCTGGCCACAGCTGGAACCATACTGGGATTGACTGGGAGTCACTCTGGGCATGACTGGAATAATACTGGGAGGATCTGGGAGTGACTGGGGTCATACTGGAGATGACTGGAACCATACTGGGAGTGACTACAGGTCCTACTGGGATCATCCTGGGATCCACTGGGATTACAGTGAGTGGGAGTGGAACCTGGCTGGGGGTTACTGGGAGCTACTGGGCCCATATTGGGAGGAAAATGTGGACACATTGGGAGGAACTGGGATCAACTGGAAGGTACTGGAACCATGCTGAGGGGACTGAGGCCAGAACAGGGATCATACTGGGAACAACTGGGAGTATGGGACACTGACAGAAACTGGGATCAGGCCTGAGACAACTGGGAGTAACTGGGAAAGACTGGCATCATTCTGAGCTAACTGGAACCTTACTGGGGAACTGGGATATAATGAGAGTGTCTGTAACCATACTGGGGGCACTGGAACCACACTGGGGGCAACTGGGAGATAGTGGGACAATGCTGAGAGAGACTGGGGCTATTCTAGGGATCATCCTGGGAGGAACTGGGAACAACTGGAACTATTCTGGCAGCAACTGGGATCATCCTGGGATCACAGGGAGAGCAGCTGGGTCCATGCTGGGTGAGACTGGGAGCACACTGAGGGTGACTGGAATCATACTGGGATGGACTGGGAGTGGCTGTCAACAACTGGAATCATGCTGAAAGCAACTGGGAAGAAGTGAGAGGGACTGGCAGCATGCTGGGGGTGACTGGGATATACTGGGAGAGACAGGGAGTCCCAGGGATTATACTGGAGGCTACTGGGGTCATGCTGGCATTGACAGGGAGAAACTGGGATCACACTGGGGGCCACTGGAATCAGGCTGAGAGTGACTGGGATCATACTGGGATCATACTGGGAGTGGCTACAGTCATACTGGTATTAGAGTGGGTGTGACTGGACCCCAACCGGTGATTACTGGGAGCTACCGGGGACATGGTGGGAGCCAACAGCGCACACACTGGGAGGAACTGGGAGGAACTGGGATAAAACTGGGGGCAAGTGAGCCACGCTGAGCTAACTGGGAGTGCCTGGAAATGACTACGTGAGTGTTCAGGGCAACTGGGATATACTGGGAGTGCCTGAGACCATGGGGGTGGTGACTGGGACCTAACTGGGAGTGACTGGGAATAGCCTGTGGGGAAACTGGGGCAACTGGGGGCATGTGTGAGTGACTGGGGCCCTGCTGGCAGAGACTGGCATTGTTATAAATGCATGACGTGTTGTTGGCTCTTTGCAAGTATTGGGATAAATGCTATATGTATAATGGTAAAATAGCATTTCTATATGGATATAGTTTTTGCTCTTCTTTTTCTTCTCTCTGCTAAATAGTAAAAGTTAGACATAAGTTTTTTAGAGATAGTATGCTTAAACTGCCCGCTCAGTCAAGATAACAGCCCGTGAACATGTGCTGGGGCCCCTGCAGCTGACACGGCAATTACCAACACTCACCGGCTGCAAACGGCCGGGACCACCACCCACATTAAAAGGGATAAGAAGAGGATTAAAACCACAAGCCAAGAAACACACACGCTCTAAAAAGGCGGACCCGAGGAGTGGCCCTGCTAAACAGTTCCCAGAGACAGTTAAATATGCATGAAGGTCTATGAATATGTAACAAATGGATGAATTGTAAAAGGTATTTAAAGGGGTGTTCCTGAAGCAGCGGTGTGCTCTGGGCAGCATGCCAAGCACCCGGCCGTTTTAACCCTTTGCTTTATGTTTGTCTCCATTGTCTTTTTATTAAACCTTTTAATTCTCCCAAGACAGTGAACCGTGTTCTTCACAGTCCCACAAAAACTCAATTCCCCTCATATCCACCTCAAACCCCCATTTCCCCCAAAGCTCCCCCAAACGCACCTCAGACCCCTCAATTCACCCCAGATCCCTCAATTCCCCTCAGACCCCCCCAAATCCATTCCAAACGCACCTCAGACCCCTCAGAGCCCCCCAAAGCCCCTCATTTGTCCCCGGCCCCACCTTGGACTCTTCAATTCCCCTCAGAGCCCCCCAGATTCCCCCAAATCCACCCCAGACCCACTTCAGACCCCTCAATTCCCCTCAGATTCTCCCCAAATCCCCCATTTCCCCCAGCCCAACCTCAGCTCCCTCCTCAGCCGCTCTCCCCTCACGCTCTCCCGCCACCGGCTCTGCCGAGGGCGCGGGCCCCTCCCAGCCAATAGCGGCGCCTCTCCCCGAACCAACCAATCAGCGCGCGGCTCTCCCCGAACCAACCAATCAGCGCGCCCGGGCTCGGGCGCTGCTGAGGGCGGCGCTGCAGAGAGCGGGGCCGGCGCTGGGAGAGGACGGGGGGCTGCGGGAGCTGCTGAGGCGGCGCAGGGACAGGTGGGGGAGGGGCGGGGTCAGGGGGGCGGGGCGGGGTCGGTGGGGGTGGGGTCCTAAGGGGGGGCTGGGGGGGGTTGGGGAAGGGTCCTGGGGGTTTGGGGGGGGGTTGGGGGGTCCTAAGGGGGGCTGGAGGGTTTGGGGGGGGTCTTGGGGGTCTGGGGGTTCTGGGTTTTTTTGGGGGCTGAGGGTCCTAAAATGGGGTCTTGGGGGGGTTCTGGGCTGGGTTTTGGGAGGGGTCTGGGGGGGCTTTGGGGAGGGGTCCCGGGGGTTTTGGGGGGGGTTGGGGAGTCTGAGCATCCTAAAAGGGGTCTGGGGGATTTTGGGAGGGGTCCTGGGTGGTCCCGGGGGGTTTTGGGAGGGATCTGGGGGGGTCTGGGGGTCCTAAAAGGGGTCCTGGGAAGGGGTCCAGGGTGGGATCCTTGAGGGGATTTTGGGGAGGGGTCTTGGGGGCCCTGGAGGGTTTTGAGAGGGGTTGGGGGTCCTAAAATGGGGTTTTGGGGGTCCTTGAGGGGTTTTTGGGAGGGGTCTGGGGGTTTGGGAGGGGTCTGGGGATTCTAAGAGGCGTCTTGGGGGGATTTTGGGGGGTGCCCTGGGGGGTTTTGGGGTTCCTGGGGGCGTCCTGGGGGAGATTTGGGGATCCTGGGAGGGTTTTGAGGGGTCCCAGGGGAGATTTGGGGGTCCTGTAGGAGTTTTGGGGTTCCTGAAGGGGTCCTGGGGGCTTTTGGGGTTCTTGGAGGGGGTTCCAAGGGCGATTTGGGGTCCCGGGGGAGATTGGGGGTCCTGGGGCAGATTTGGGGGATTCCCCAGTGAGTCTGGGGGCTTCTGGGGGGGCTGGGGAGGGGTCTGGGGGCTTTTGGGGGGGGATCTGGAGGGGTTTTTGGGGGGTCTGGAGGGGTTTTGGGGGTCTGGGGGCTTTTGGGGGTTTGAGGGGATCTGGGGGGCTCCAGGGAAACCCTGAAATCCCCCAAAATCTCCCCCAAATCCCCCAAAATCTCCCCAAACCTCCCCAAAATCCCCCGAGGAATTCCCTGAAATCCCCAAAATCCCCCCAAAATCTCCCCAGTAATTCCCTCAGAACCCCAAATCCCCCTGAAATTCCCCCAAAGTGCCCCCAAACCCAATAAAGTTTCCAAAAAATTGCCTAAAACCCCCAAATCTTCCCCAAATCCCCCTGATATTCCCCCCTAAATTCCCCAAACCCCCTAAAATTTCCTCCCAAATCCCCCAAATCCCCTGAAAACCCCAAAATCTCCCCTAAATTGCCCCAAAACCCCCAAAATCCCCCAAAATCCCCCCAGGTGTGGCTGGTGGCTCTGGCCATGGCCGGGGCTCTGCTGGGACCCCCCCGGCCCCAATTGGGTCTGGGGGCTCTGCTGGACACGGCGCGGGCCCGGGGCTGCAGCGGCACGGGGGGATGGGATCAGGGGCTGGGGGGGAGGTCACTTTTGGGGTCACTTTTGGTGGTTTTGGGGTCCCGGCTCCCTGTGGGGTCCTGGTGATCCCAGTGTCTGAGGGGATTTTCAGGGTGGTTTTTGGGGTTTTTGGAGTGATTTGGGGTTATTTTGGTGTTTTTGGGGTATTTTTGGGGTCACTTTTAGGATTTTTTGCCCCAGCTGCCCACACGGGCCCAGGAGCTGCCCCTGGGGTCACTGTGGGGTCACTGTGGGGTCACTGTGGGGTCCCTGTGGGGTCACTGTGGGGTCACTGTGTCCCGGGGGTTTATGGGACAGTTTCAGGATGTATTTAGGTTATTTAGGATGTTTTTGGTTTCTCTCCCCCAGCTGCAGCCATGGCCGCCCTGGCCCAGGAGCTGCCTCTGCCGGGCTGAGCTGCTGCAGGGGGCTGGGGGCTCAACCGGGCCGGGTCCTGCGGCACTGGGGGCATTGGGGGCATTGTCATTTGGGGTCATTTGGGGTTATTTGGGGTCATTTGGGTTATTTGTTGGGTATTGGGGATTTGTTATTTGGGGTCATTTGGGGATTGGGGTTTGGGTCTGGGGAGCTGGCCTGCTATCCCATATCCTTATGGGGTCAGGGGTTTGGGTATTTGGGTTGGGGATTGGCTTATTGGGTTGGTTGGAAACCTGTTCCTGTCCTTCTGGTCAGGTTTGGTTTGGTTTATTTGGGGTGAGTTTGGCCTGGTCTTTATTGGGGTGAGGGTTGGGGGTTTTGGTTTGGGGTCTGGGGAGAGCCTGCTCATCCTGATCCTTCATGGGTCAGTTGGGTTTGGGGTATTGGGGTTCAGTATTTTGGGGTGGGAGTCTCGCTGGTCTGTGTCCTTTATTGGGGTTTGGGGTTGAGCCTGCTGGTCTGTATCCTTTGGGGTCATTTGAGTTGGGTTTGGGAGGCTCCTGTGGTCCGATCCTTTGGGGCGGAGAGGCTCACTGGGCCCTGATCAACGGTGAGAGAGGGGCCAAAATATCCCAAAATACCCCAAACCTTCCTGAGCCTCAAATCCCCCACTGATCCCCAAAATCCCCTCTCTTCCCTGGCTGGGTGAAGAAACCAGAGTTCCACACGCACTGCTCAGCCTGTGCAGTGTTCTCCCTGACTCAGGGGGGTCAGTTCACATCCATACAGTAATAAAGAACAAGAACAGAGCAGTTCTGCCTTTTGCACCAAGAGATCTTTTTGGGAATTTCTCAAGACAGAATCCTCAATCGAGGGTAGGGATGCTTTTCACCTGGCTGTGTGCAGTCTGTGGGAAATCCCAAATGCCCCCCTTGCTTTCTAGTCTGCCTCAGCCCTGTCGAGGTGGCCGGCGAGGTGCGGCTGAGGCAAGACGTCCTTCCCCTGTTCCAGACTGCACAGAAGCAGCAACCCTTCTGTCTGTCAGAAATCCTGTCCCTGACGCCAATTGAATGTCACCATCCGCCCAACCCCAGCGGGAGTCGTGATGGTTCCTTCGAGCCCAGGGTGCAAAAGACAAAAGCAAGAGACTCAGGTTTTGTTAAGCAGAAAGCAGCAATGCAGTTTATTGTGTTACAATTCAGTGCTGCGGTAGAGAGAGAGAGAGAGAGAGAGAGGAGGGAGAAGATTGTGGTGTCAGGGGGGAGAGAGAGAGAGAGAAAGGATGGGATATAGCTACCAACAGAAGGGACGTCGTCCTCGAGTCCGATGACAGACGCGTCTTCAGTCCCTTGGGGAGAAAGAGATCTCAAAAGTCCTATTAGAAAAGTCACTTTTTTCTAGTCCTTTTCCAAAGCCAGTGGCTTCTGGCCAAAAGGTGGGCAGATTTATGGACTATTGTATGTGGAGATGATTGCTCCAAGAAACAGGTGGAACAGGACGCCACAGCCAGTCCCCTGCTCGAGAGCAGTGTCCCATGGCAAGCTGCAGGCACAGCCACAAACAGTCCTTGGCGAGCATCCACCTGGGCCAGGCCAGAACTGCGGTCCAGAGCGAGTGGGGGGGTCCCAGGGTCTCAGTCTCTGATGATGGTTGTGAGGCAGAGCAGAGAAACTTCGCACCGACTCTTACACAGTCTTTCCCAGTTCCTCCCAGTTGTCTCCCGCCTGATCCCAGTTTCTGTCAGTGTCCCATACTCCCAGTTGTTCCCAGTATGATCCCTGTTCTGGCCTCAGTCCCCTCAGCATGGTTCCAGTACCTTCCAGTTGATCCCAGTTGCTCCCAATGTATCCACATTTTCCTCCCAACATGGGCCCAGTAGCTCCCAGTAACCCCCAGTCAGATTCCACTCACACTCACTGTAATCCCAGGCTCCAGGCTCCAGGGGTGATCCCAGTAGGACCCATAATCACTCCCAGTATGGTTCCAGTCCCTCCCAGTATGATCCTTTGCTCCCAGTCACCTCCAGTATGGTTCCAGTCATCTCCAGTATGATCCCAGTCACTCTCAGACCCTCCCAGTATTCTTCCAGTCATGTCCAGAGTGACTCCCTGTCACTCCCAGTGTGGGCCCAGTTGTTACCAGTCAATCCCAGTATGGTTCCATTTGTGACCAGCACTTTTCCTATCACTCTCAGTCTAATTGCAGTATTATCCCTGTCATTCTAGGATGTTCCCAGAACTCTTCCAGTCACTGCCAGTACAATGCCAGCTAGTTCCAGTAAGATCCCAGTATGACTCTGCCATGGGCACAGTTGCTCCCATTTCCCCTCACTGTGGTTTCTGTCTCTCCCAGTGCATCCCAGTTGCCACCATCATGTTCCCAGTCCCTCCCAGTTGTCCTCCGCTGCTTCCAGACTGATCCCAGTTTCTCACAGCCTCTCCCATTCACCCTCAGTTCAGTCCCAGTTGCTGCCAGTATGATCCAGTATGATCCCAGTCCTTCTGAGCATGATTCCAGTTGCTCCCTGATCCTCCCCGTGTGATCCCAGTTGCCCCCAGTTGCCCCTAGCATAGTTCCAGTCACTCCATAGATGATCCCAGTCCCTCCCAGCATGGTTCCAGTCATGCCGTTTCCCCCAGTATAGAGCAGCAGTTCCCACTGACTCCCCAGTAGCCCCCAGTGTGATCCCAGTTCTCCCCATCATGGTCACAACTGTTCCCAGTGTGGTTCCCCCTTCCCTGAGCAGTGCTGCCTCCTTGTGGACACAGCCTGGTAATACAATCCCTTCCCTGCCTTCTGGGGAGTGCTGCCCCCTTGTGGACAGAGCTTGGTACTGCAGCCCTCACCTTCGGCCCTGCTGCCCTCCTGTGGGCACAACCCGGTACTGCAGCCGGCCCCTCTTAGGGCACTGCTGCTCTCTTGTGGACACAACCCAGTACTGCGGTCCCTCCCCCAGAGCAATGCTGCCCCCTTGAGGACAATCATGGAACTGCAGCTCCACCCACCAAGAAGAGCTGCCCCCATATGGACATAGCCTGGTACTCCAGTCCTGTAACTCTGAGCAGTTCTGCCCCTGTGTGAAAACAGCATGGTACTGGTGCCCCCCCCTCCATGACAAGTGCTGCCCCTATTTGGACATAACCCATTTCTGAAGCCCCCCCTGCAGGAGTGATGTTTCCTTGTGGACACTGATGGGTACTGCAGCTCCCCCTCCACTTCTGAGCAGTGCTGCCCCCCTCTGGACACAGCCCAGTACTGCAGCCCCCACCCCCTCAGAGCAGTGCCACTGCCTTGTGGACACAGCCCAGTACTGCAGCACCCCCCTCCCCCAAGCTGGGCTGCTCCCTTGTGGACACAGCACAGTACAGCAGCCCATCCACCAGGACCAGTGCTGACCACTTGTGGACACAGCATGATACTGCAGCCCCTCCCTCCACCTCCCCCAAAGAGTGCTGCCCTCTTCTGGACGCAGCCTGGAACTGCAGGCCCCCCTTCCCTGAGCAGTGCTGCCTCCTTGTGGACACAGCATGGTACTGCAGCCGCCCTCCCCTGAGCAGTGCTGCCCCCTTTTGGACAAAACCCGGCAATGCAGGAACCCCCCCAGCAGTGCTGTTCATTTGTGTAAACAGCACGCTACTGCAGCCCCCGCTCCCCTGAGCAGTGCTGAACCCTTGTGACCACAGCATGATGTGGCAAGCCCCCACCCCGAGCAGTGCTGCAGCATTGTGGAGACCCCATGGTACTGCAGCCCTTGCCTTCCAAGCAGTGCTGCCCTTTCTGTGGACAAAACCCTGCACTGCAGCCCCCCACCCCCTCAGAGCAGTGCTGGCCCTTGTGGACACAGCATGGTACTGCAGTCCCTTCCCTCGAGAAGTCCTGTCCTCTGGTACACACAGCATGGAACTGCAGCCTCCCCCCGAGCAGTGCTGCTTCCTTGGGGACAAAAGACTGTACAGCAGCCGCCCACTCCCTGAGCAGTTCTGCCCCCTTGTGGACACAGCATGGTACTGCAGCTCCACCCCCGAGTAGTGCTGCCCCCATGTGGACATGCCCGGTCCTGCAGTCCCATAATTCTGAGCAATGCTGCCCCCTTGCGAACACAGCGTGGTACTGCAGCCCTCCCCTTCCGAGCAGTGCTGCCCCCTTTCCAAACCCGGTACTGCAGTCCCCCTGCCGAGTAGTTCTGACCCTTTGTAGACAGAGCATGATACTCCAGCACCCCTCCCCCCTTGAGGATTGCTGCCCCCTTGTGGACACACCCACAGGGTTTTCTCTCTCGAGGTTTTAGAGTGTGCAGACTCCTTTCATCCTAAACTCTTGGCTGCACACTGCCCTCCTCCTTTCCCTATTGGCCGAGGTACTAGCAAGGTACAGCCTTCCTGACCAGCCTGCCCCATTTTCCCTCTTGAATCTGACATTTTCTGACAAAGTTCAGAAGTTCAGCCTTGTGCAGACCCTTGTCTGTTTCAGGAGCCAAGCTGTCTGGGCCCTGTAACAAACTTGATGCCCAAAGTCAGTAGAAATCTTACAACCCATTTCACAGACCTTAACACCCATCCCTTCACTCATCCAATCATTTGGAAAGACATTAGCACACATCTTTCCTCTCACATTGAAGTTTCCTGTGCTGGTGCCCTGGTTTGAAGGACAGGTGTCTGCCAACAAAGGCAGAAGCTTCTCTTTGAAATGGAGAATGTAAACCCCCCTCCTCCAAATTATTATTATAATTTTGAAATTAAGGGGCTCTCAGGCAAAGATAGGGGAATTAGGAATAACAGTTCTTGGCTGGGAAAATTAAAATAGAAATACAGTATTACAAAGAACAATCCCAACCCTGACAGGGTCAGAATACAACCTGACACCCGTCAGTCAGTCAGGGTGTTGGTAGCAGCCCCATTAAATGGTGGCTACAGTCCTCCTGCAGTGGCAGATGTGGTTCAGCTGAAGCAGTGCCCCTGTAGAAAACTGAAGTTTTCCTCTGAAGGTCCGGAGATGATGTGAAAAGGTCTGGCGTTCCTCTGGAATCCAGTGGAAAGATGGATAATTTGCTGTTCAAAATCACAGTCTTTTTATCTAAGTAGGAAAGGCTTGGCTCCTCCCCCTGGCTGGAGCATCTCCCAGTGGGATGATGTAATTTTATCAGTCATACAGTGGGACTTAATGGCTCGTTAGCAGATGATATCTTCCTGGAGGGAGGATGGGTTGTGGAAAAGATAAAGATGATTGCTTCACCTTGCCTTAAAGATGGCCCATTAGCAGATACTGTGTGCCACCGAGATAAGGAAATCACTACCTCACCTGGCTTCAACAGATGGTGACAGAATACACATTTCTGGCCACATCAACCCAACACATTATCCACCCCTTATTCTATTACCATCTGCATAATGAAAAAACCTAACACACAGTTCTCACTTAAGATTAGGTTTCCCTGTGGTACACAATGAGTTTCTCTATCTTTCTGCATTACCCACCAAGTGTAACCAGCTCCTTGAGCAAAGACAACACCATGGATGGGTTTGTCCTTGCCTGAGCTGGGACTAATCCAAACAGTCTTCCCTAAAATGCCTTTCATGTGTACTATAGGGACTTTAACTCCATTCACTGTGTGCAAGGGTTCACATTGGGCAGGACCAGCTCGATTGATGGACCCCCGGGTGTTGACCATCCAGGTGGCCTTTGCTAAGTTTGTTTCCCAATTCTTGAAGGTTCCCCCACCAAGTGCCTTCAGGGTAGTCTTGAGTAGGCCGTTGGACCGTTCAACTTTCCCGGCAGCTGGTGCATGGTGAGGGATATGATACATCCATTCAATGCTGTGTTCTCTGGCCCAGGCGTTGATAAGGCCATTCTTGAAATGGGTCCCGTTGTCCGGCTCCATTCTCTCAGGGGTGCCATGCCTCCAGAGGACTTGCTTTTCCAGGCCCAGGATGGTGTTCCGAGCAGTAGTGTGGGGCACAGGGTAGGTCTCCAACCACCCGGTGGTGGCTTCCACCATGGTCAGCACGTAGCGCTTGCCTTGGCGGGTCTGAGGCAGTGTGATGTAGTCAATCTGCCAGGCCTCTCCGTACTTATATTTGGACCATCGCCCACCATACCAGAGGGGCTTCACCCGCTTGGCTTGCTTGATGGCAGCACATGTCTCACAGTCATGGATAACCTGGGAAATACTGTCCATGGTTAGATCCACCCCTCGGTCTTGTGCCCACTTGTGGCATCTCTGCCCTGATGACCTGAGGCATCGTGGGCCCATCGAGCCAGGAACAATTCTCCCTTGTGTTCCCAATCTAAGTCTATCTTTGACACCTCTATCTGTGCAGCCTGATCTACCCGCTCGTTGTGCCGGTGTTCTTCATTAGCCCGACTCTTGGGAACATGGGCATCCACATGGCGGACTTTCTCGAATAGATTCTCTACCCGAGTGGCAATGTCTTTCCACTCATCAGCAGCCCAGATTGGCTTTCCTCTACGTTGCCAGTCAGCCTTTTTCCACCTTTCCAGCCAGCCCCACAGAGCATTGGCTACCATCCATGGATCAATGTAAAGGTAGAGCTTTGGCCACTTCTCTCTCTCAGCAATGTTCAAGGCCACCTGAATAGCTTTGAGCTCAGCAAGTTGACTTGATCCACCT
>JAREIS010000906.1:0-40290 GCA_030060385.1 Muscicapa striata striata
TGTTATATGGTTGGTTGAAAAATGATGCATTTCTGCAAAGCCATGAGAAGCAAAGCAATTAATGATTGGTGTAAAAAGAGACTAGTATTTGAGGAAGAATTTGATTGGCTAAAAAACTAAAATAAAGCATTGTAACTAAGAATTAGGTGGCTTCTGATATTATGGCATTGGAGCTAACAGCTTTAATGTCTCCCCCTTCTATGAGACTGATGCAATAAAGCAATAAACCATCTTTTGCAATGTCTCCCAGTTACCCCATCTCTTATATAATATTAATGTCCCAATAGGGATTTAAGGGCATCACATTTGCCCTATTGAAATCAATGGGGATAAAAAGACAACAGGTCTACCTTACTAAAATCGATAGAAATTTAGGCACACCAAGTTTACCCTATTTAAGTTTAAGTCAATTGGGATCTATGGACACCAAGTCCACCCTGTTGAAGTCAAAGGGATTTGGGGACACCAGGTCTACCCCTTAAAATCAGTTGGGATTTTGCAGAAATTTGGTGCTAAAATGGGGAAATGTGAGGAAATTTGGGGGAAATCTTGGGCTGAATTCTGGGAATTTCTGCTCCAGGATGGCGGTGCTAATGCTCTGGAAGCCCTGGATGAATTCCTGGAAGCCAATCCCTAATCCATGATCGCACAGCTGCAGATCATGCTGGAGCTGTGCCTCCAGGTAAGCCCAAAAATCCCCAATTTCAGCCCAAAATCTGGGAATTCTGAGCCCAAAATCGGGATTTTTAGCGCCAAAAATTTTGGGACATCAGACCTACCCATTGAAGTCAATGTGGATTTAGTGACATCAGGTCTACCCATCAATAGGGCTGGATGGGCAAGGGTTACTGGTTTAACTGGGAGCACTGGGAGGGCTAAGGGGAAGCACTGTGGGAGGAGCTGGAACCACTGGGGAGGAACTGGAAGCACTGAAAGGGAGAAAAGGGTGAAACTGGGAAAACTGGGGATCTACTGGGTGAACTGGGAGAACTAGGAGGGCAAATTAGTCAAACTGGGAGCTATTCTGGGAGCACTGGGTCATAACTAGGTCCACTGGGAAGGATTAGTGGAGATAAATTTGAATTAACAGAACACCAGGTCTCCCCCATTGAAATCAATAGGGTTTGAGGGATACCAGGTCTAGCATTGAAGTCAAAAGGGATTTTTAAGGACACCAGGTCTACCCTGTAAAAACAATAAGGATTTAGGGACACCAGTTTTGTGGTACCCCAGGGGTTTTGGTAGATTCAGGTGTCCAAGGGGTACTCAGATGTACTTGGGAGGTTTCTGGGGGTACCCAGGTTTGCCCAGGTGATTTTTGGGGATATCCAGGTGATGTTTGCAGCACCCAAGCTTCCTGTCTCACCTTGACGGGCTGGGAGAAGATGATGTCCACTGTTTCATCCTCCCGGTTGACATGCACACAGATGACCCTCAGCGGCAGCGTGGGACTGTTGGAGGGCACCCCAACATTCGAGGGTAGCCCAAAACTCCAGGTGAGAGCCCCAGGGTTGGGAGAGAGCCTTGAGTTACCTCAGGAGAGGATGCAGCGCAAGCACACTCAGACACTTTTGTCTGTGGGGTCGGTGAAGAGGCCGTTCTGCACCAGGTCCAGCTCTGAGGGGGGGCAAACAGGGCACCCCAAAATCTCAGGGGAGCAGCAGGGTCACCCAAATTGATTCATGACAAAACTTTATAACCCACAAACTAAGTTATAGGTATTTATTTTATTCAACACTGAGGTGCATGGTGGATAGCATCTCTATATTCTCTACAAACTAGGATTGCACAATGCGCCTAACACATATTCATTTCCTAACCCCGCCTGTCCCTGCTCCGTATTAAAATTAGCTCCACGCCTCTTTGTGACTGCGCACTGCTCCTTGTTGGTTGCTCTGGTGGTCATCTGGGGTCTTTGGGATGAAGTAAAGAGTCTTCCTCTCAGTTGAACTTTTCACATCGCCTTCTTTTCACTTATTAGACTTTAGTCACTCTCCAGACCTTGATATAGGTTTTCGCTGGCTTGGGGTCTAAGGAATCCCCCTTATCTGGAAGGGGCCTCGCTCTTCCATCCTGTTTGTGCATTCTTGGCCCTCTATTTTATCTTGTAGCCTTGCTCTGTGCTCCTGTTTTTCAAAGACAGCAAATGATAAGCACTCATGGAGTCTTGTCATCCCCTTTAAGAGTCGGTCTGAAGTTTGCCGGATCTGCCTCACGACCATCATCAGAGACTGAGCCCCCAGGACCCCACAACTCACTCTGGACCGGAGTTCTGGCCTGGCGGAGGTGGATGCTTGCCCAGGACTGTTTGTAGGTGTGCTTGGTGCTTGCCATCGTGCGCTGCTCTTGAGCAGGGTACTGGTTATGGCGTCCTGTTCCTGCCCCTGTTTCTTGAGCAACTATCTCCACATACAATAGTCCATAAATCTCTCCACCTTTTGGCCGGAGGCCACTTGCTTTGGAAAAGGACTATAAAAAGTGACTTTCTTAAAGAGACTTTGAGATCTCTTTCTCCCCAATGGATTGAAGATGCGTCCATCGGCTGAAGACCACGAGGATGCGTCCCATCTGTTGGTAGCTATATCCCTATTCTCTCTCTCTCTCCCTCTTCCCTTGCCTTTTTATTTCATTTCCTTTACCTCTTTCTCTCTCACTTTCCCCTCTATCGCAAAGCTGAATTGTTGGCACGCAATAAACTGCATTGCTGCTTGCTGCTGAATAAAACTTGAGTCTCTCTGCTTTTTGTCTTTTGCACCCTCGGGTCAAACGAAGCATCACGACTCCCGCTCGAGTTGAGTGGATCATGACGCCTCCCTTCTAGTTAAAGCCTCCCCCTGTATTTTTACCCTTAACTCTTTAATTTTAATTCTCCCTGTTTCAGTGCCACAATGGCTCCTTGGTTCTACAGGCCCCACAGCTTCATCCTTGACCATTGGTTCCATAGGGTTCCTGAGTCTCTCAATGGTCCCCCAGAATCCATGAGGCACAAGAGTGACAATGGTCTCTTTGGTTCCATGAGGCTCCATAGCATCTCCATGGTGTCTTTGGATCTGCTGCCATCCTTGTCCCAGCTGACCCATGGTTCCATGAGGTTCCCCAGAGTCACCATGGTCACTGTCAGAGGCTGGATGAGATCAATGCCCCAGACACCTCGGGATGAGCTGTCAATCAGTGACACAGTGGGTTGGTGCTGACCCAGGCCCTGATTGTTCAAGAAATCACAAGTCCAGCCTGGGGAGAGACCCACGAAGGCCCAGGGGCTCAAAACACAGAGCACGGACTCAGTCCATGATCCGTACCCTGCCTTCTCCTGGGGTCTGTGTCACACCAAAGGAAATGCTCCGCACCCAACCCTGGAGCCCCAGGCCAGCTCTTGAGTGACCAAATGACCAAAAGTCCCACCTGGCAGAATGATCCAGAAAGACTAAAAAGAATTTAAGGCTGACCACTAGGCAAGCACATACCTTGACCCTACCTCCTCTTGGAATTTCTATCTGAACACTACTGGAATCCAGGAGTTGGTAGCTGTGTGTGCGTGCATCTTTTTTGTCTTTCTCTCTGCATCTTCTATTTCTTCTGTTTCTGTCGCATGATAAATGTGATTCATGCTAACTAAATTGTAACTATATTAACAAAATTGTTGCTTCATATCAATAGAAAATTGTATTCACTTGTTACAAAAAAAAAAAAAAAAAAAAAAAAAAAACCCAGAAAAAAGAAAATGGTAAAAGCAGATGAAATCCTCCAGATGTTCTTCAGTGGGAGTATTAGAAGGATGTAGCTTTGATAACAGCAGCTAGAAATACAAATTTTTGCCCTTGGAATGGGCCAAACTGGGATGATTCCAGGCATTGGACACTGAAATAAGCTTTGTTGTGGGAACATATGCTTGGTTACATAACCCAAAGCTTAGTGCTCTTGCGCTACCTGCAAGGTCACTCAGCGAACATGAGGAAGACCCAGAGCACTCATCGGAAATAAGACTCCAGAAAGGATGAGACACCCCTAACTACTAGTAGAGCATGCCAACATAACATAGTGACATAGATTTTAGGAATAGAAACTAAGAGGAGCTTTCAAGAACATTCTGTATTAATATGTATTAACATACAGTATGTAAGTAGAATTTTTATTTTGATTGCTTTGGTATGGGAGGAAGGGCGAGCCCCTACCTGTAGCCCCGGTTGGTGTACCCCTGCTCAGTTTTGCTTATGCTTTATTCAAACCTCAATTATACTCAATTACTCACTGTCAAATTTTGTATATACTCAAATATATGTATTTGATATACTTTGATTGTATCCATTTATATACAATTGCTGCTATTAAAAAATTGCTGCTAAATTTAACCTTGTTGTTTGATTAGTTGGACAAATAGAGCATCATTCATAACAGTCCTCTTCCAAATTTTGAGTGACTTGTGGGAGGGGGCTTGCTAGGCAGGGCCATCGGCTACTGAGATCCTGTCTGCTTCCCCCTCCCCGCAGAGTGGCCAGACTGGCCCATGGTGTGGCTGGAATGCTGCCCCTGATGAGTTTTTCCAGAAACCACCGGGCAAGAGGGATGGGGAGCCATCGGCCCATGGGTGCAGCCTCTGAGTTCTAGCCTGGCTGTTGAGATCCTGGCCCCCCTCCCAGAGCAGCCCCTGCCGTTCTGGCCTGGGCCCCTGCTATCCTGGACCGGGCCCCCAGCACAGCCACCGAAAAAGTTTCCATTATAAAATAGCTCTGGGCTGTGGCCCAGGAGAGATCACTTGACCATCTGCAGGCCTGGGCAATATATGAACCCTTTCACTGCCCAGAATGTGACTTGCAGACACTTTGTTCTCTCTAATGAGTGAAAGAAAAGGACCAAGATAGGCAAAGAAACAGCATGAAAACATCGAGGTCAGATAAAAGGAAGAGTCAGGTCTCAGATGACAGAAGGAGGTGAGTCGTGGACTGAAATTTACCTTTTTTTAAGCTGTGGAGAAGAGATTCTTGTTTCCCTATAGCTCATGGAAAATGCATTATGGCATGGATGAAATGTTATAACTGTAGACATGAGCAGAGGCATTTGTGCTAAAGAAAGCACAATGAAATGGCTGTGATCCCATGAGAAATTTGAATAGAGAGGAGAGAGATGAAGAACACTCCTGTCCCACAGGGAAGAGAAGAAGAAAGAACTCTGTTTTCAAAGATGGAAAGAGTTTTGTTTGAACTATTTTAATCTTTAAAGTGTGCCCCATAAGTTGATATGGTCCTCACAATTAGTTTTGGGATAACTGTAAGTCAAGGAAGGGATTTCTACACAGTGATCCCATTTACATTCTCCTGAATGGCTGATTCACTGTGACATAGAGGCCAGGAGAAAACTTTCCTTGTGGAGAAATCTCCATAGATTGAAGAGAAGTTCTCCTCACCCAAGTAGATTGGTGAATAGCTATTTTTAGAGATGGTAAACTGACTGATCTGTTTCTGTATGTTATCAGTATGAAAGAAAAGAAGTTGTGGGGAAGAGTAGTGTTCTGAAAGTTTTATTCTGAGGTGGTTTTTTTCTCGTACTTTCCTTGTACCCTTTAAAGTTTGAGCCAGATTTGCCTTCCTTTTAATCCTATCTCACATCAGTAAATGAGTAAATAATTCTAGTGGATGCACTGGAAATTTGGCCAAAACTAAATCCAGAACAAACTTAAAATTGAACTCTTCTTTCTTGAGCTCTTCAGTTTGGGAATTCAGTGACAAAGGCTCATAAACATTTCTTCAAAACACTCAAACAATAAATGCCCCCAGGAATAATTTAAATTTTCAATTCTTCTGTGGTTAATTAGGTAGATTTCAGAAGTGTATTCAAAGTGAATATACTGTATATTCTATTGAAAGCATTGCAGAGAGAAGTGTTTTGTCCTGATAAGTTTTCTTTTGTGTATTTATAGATTGATACCAGCAATGTCCAATTGATATTGAACCCCCTGCACCTTCTCATGCAGTCTGAATAAATATGAAAATCAAGACCCTTCATGGCTGACAATCAATCACACTTGTCTCCACACCCATCCCCACCATTTCCATCATCCAACCCCTGGGACTCCAATGGATAAGGAATGTTGTGGCTAGCAAGACCTTCACTTTGTCCCCACCTGTCATCTCTGCCTCCAGTTCTCTGCTCTGATTAAGGCTTGGGGACACTTTCTCACTCTTGTTCCTCCCTGGGATCCATTAAAACTTGAAGAAACTTTGAAGTCTGATTCTCACTTGGAGTTCTTGAGAGGTTTCCTAACAAACCTTGGCTGTGCCTTGATTTCCCTCTGGTCTTGTACAATTCATTAGGAAGTCTTCCTATGGCAGTTATGGAGAAATATTTCAAAGAGCTTCTGAGAAATACAGGTTCCTATTTTAAAGGATATATTTTATTCCTGTTCTCTTTGGAGCAGAGGTGACTGCAGCATTCAGTGATAGATACTGATCCAGGGTCTCTCCTCAGGTCTGGCCTGCTCAGAGAAGCTGTGCCTTGAGGTCTGAGCCAGTGTGGACAACCTTGCTCCACATTCCCCAACCCCATCCTGTCTGTCCTCATTCACCTGGGACCTGCTTTGCTTGCAGAGCTAGTTGCACTCAGAGAAAGAGAAGTTTTCCTTTTTTTTCCTTAAAACAATCTAAAATTCCTAATTTTCCCCACTGAAAACAGACACATCTCTCAGGTGTGTGCCAGCCCAAGGTGCCACCAAGGAGGTTCAGTGCAAGGGATCATTGCTTCGGGGGTGGTGGCTGGAGTCGGCGCCATCTTTCCTTTCTGCCTCTAACTCCCATCATGCCCCGCGGCCCCACTGAGCCTCTTTGGAGCCGGGACTACAACGCCCGTCATGCCCTGTGCTCCACAGAACCCCCGGTATCCCTCCACTTGCCCCATAAGTGTCCCCCAGCCTCTCCAGGATCCCTACGTGCCTTCTCAATGCCCATTCAGGACTTCCCCCAAAAACATCCAAGGATCCCCTGAATGCTCCCAACCCCACAGATGCCCATTACAGCCACTTCTGAGAATTCATCTCCTGCCATCCCCTGCGAGCTCAAAGCACCTCATAACCCAGTCAGTCGCCTAAAATTCCTCCCGTGCCCCATGCCCTAAAGAGCCCAGTTAGAGCTCCCCAAGATCCCTCCAAGCTCTCCCAAACTGTATACATTCCCCACTGAGGATCTCAAGTCACCATTCAGAGGCAAAAGTGTCTCCGAAGTGCCCTCCTGGACCCCAAACTCTCCGCAAGATGCACTTCCGGGACTTCAGCACCCATCATGCTCCACAGTTCAGGTAAAACGCCATTCCAGCTGAGACTTCATCCCCCATCATGCCCTGCGCCTCCCAGAGAGACACTGCAGCTCCGCCTAGAGCTCCCATGATGCTCTGCAGCCCATTTAAACCATATTATACCTGTGCCTACAACTCCCATCATCCCCCGCGTCCCACAGAGCCCTGTTAGAGACCCCCAAGTGCCCGCCTGGACCCCAAAGGGTCCCAGATTCCCCTCCCTGACCTCCAAGTGCGCCTCTGGAGCCCTAAGTGCCACTCTGAAGCCCAGACTTCCTTCTAAATTCTTTGTCCAGGCACAAAACTGCTCCGAATGTGCCCCAGAAATTTCTCCCTGGACCCTTAAGTTCCCACTTGACCTTGTCTGAGAAAAAGTTGATAATAAAGATGATAAAATGATTACAAATATTATGATTTATCTTAAAGAGGGAGAAATAAATAACGAATAGAACTTAATTAATTAATTAAGGGAATTGTGTTACTTAGAAACAATAACCAATAATTTATTTGGTTGCTAATAATGTAAAGATTATTAATATAGTTTTAAAAAATAGTTTAAAATGTATAGAATAATAATATTATATCTCAGAAAAATATAATTCTATTATTTAATAACATTTTTGTTATAAAGATAAATTAATGAGGTTTTTTTATATTTTTGGTTGTCAGTCCCAGGTGGGAGATATCATTATTTGGTGAGGTTAGGGGTGAGGAGCAGGTTGTCCAGACAGGGTCAGCTTGCAAGGGGCTCATTCTTCTCTGTTCTCAGACCTCCTAAGGAGACATTCAGCATCAAGATCACCTGCGAAATGCTTCTATCAGTTTCTCTCTGAGCTGAAAAATAAAAAAAACATTCCCTTGAGTAAAATAAAGTAATGAGATGCACTTTGAAATCTCCTTCCTTAACAGAACTCCAACTTCCAAACTCACTCCAACCAGCTCCACAATCCCTGAAGACTCGATGACAATGGAAAGAAAACAAAGAGGTCTTGAGGGCTTTCTGTATTTTGATGACCCACGGCATGGATTGGGCTGAGTTCAGGACCCTCAGGCAATGAGAGAAGGTTGAAGAAGCTACTCCAGGAGTCAGAAGAAAAACTCCAAGTCCCTTGGAGCATCACTGGCCCCACTGAGGGCAGGGACTGCCAAAGGCTCCCCAGGGACTGCTGAGAGCAGATCCTTGAGGCCAGCACTGCAGGAGCCAAGGGCTGTGAGCAGGAAACTGCAATGCTGAGCAAGGCTTGGGCTGGTTGGAGGCAGCAGAAAGGCCAAGGCCTGAGCCCAGGCCTGGCCCAGCAGGGCCTGTCCCTCCCGGGGGGCTCGGGGCTGTTCCTGGGGCAGTGGGATGTGAGGGGCAGCAAGGACAAATGGCATCAACCTGCAAGCGCTGCCAGCCTGCTCAGGGAGGGCCGAGGCAGAAGCAAAGTGCAGCCCCTGCAAGGAAAGTTCCTTCTGTGGGGCCTGCAGAGGCCCTGCCCAGCCCAGGGCACAAAGGCCTGGGTGCCTCTGGCCCTGCCAGCCCTGCCCAGCCCTTGGCCATCTCTCCTGCAGGCTGTGCCCCCTGTGCGTGCTGCTCCTCTGCCCTGGCCGGCTGCACACGCCCATCTGGCTGTCCCCCCAGCATTTCTCAGCCCAGCATTGTTGTGCCCTCCCTGGGCTCCCTGCACCCAGCGCTGCCGGCTCCTGGCACACAGAGCCATGGCATGGCCCAGCCTCACGCTGGGACACCTCGGCCACCAAAATCCTCCCCTGTGAGAGACTTTCCTGTTTCCTCACCTCCAGGCTGAACCTTCCAGGCTGTGCTTTGGGGAGGTTTCCTTCTCTTTCTACTCTCAAGGAAAGCTCTGTCTCCTGCTGTTCACAAACAGAGAAGGGCTGGTGGGAGATGTGGTGGTCAGAGGCTGTTTGGGGTACAGTGACCATGAAATAATTGAGTTTTTAAATATTCTGTGAAAGAAGGAGAGGCAACAACAAAAATTCTACACAGGACTTAGGGAGATGAGTTCCGCCTATTCAGGTAGCAGATGTGGGGATAACTAAATCATTTTTTTAAGGGAACAAGCCTTAAAAACAAGCATTTCTAGAAAGGATGGAGACACTTCAAAAAATAAATCTTGAAGGTGCAGAAGCAGACTGTCTCTCTGTGCCAAAAGTGAGCTGTCAAGGAAAATAGCTGGTCTGGCTGAACATGGTGCTTTTTCCAGGAAGTCAGGGACAAAGAAGGTGCATCACCTTTGGGCAGAGGGGCTGGAAAGTCAGGAAGTCTTTAGAGAAGTTGTTAGGTCGTGCAGAAAGAAAAGTAGAGAGGTGAAGGCTCAATTAGGACTTAACCTGGCCACTTCTGTGAAAGATAACAAAAATTATTTTCTAAATACATTAATGGTAAAAGGAAGGACAAGGATAGTCTCCAATGTTTATTGGGAGGGATATGATTACCAAAGATGAGGAAAAGGATCAGGTACTTAACCCAATGTTTGCATCATTTTTCAAAATTAAGGACTAGTGTCCTCCTGAGCTGGTAGATGAAGATAGAAGGCAGAATAGAACCCCCTATAATCCAGGAGGAAGCAGCTGGGGACCTGCTGAGCCACTCAGATGCTCACAGGTCTCTCTGGGACCAGATGGAACCATCCTAGGGGGATGAGGGAGCTGCTGAATGAGCTCCCCAAGATGCTCTCCATCATTTATCATCAGTCTTGGCTCACCAGGGAGGTCCCAGAGGACTGGAGGTGCCAATGTGAGCCAATCCCCAAGAAGAGCTGGAAGGAGGATCTGGGGAACTCCAGGCCTGTCAGCCTGACCTCAGTGCCTGGTGAGGTGATAGAAAAGATCACCTTGAGTGCCATCACATGGCATCTACCGGATGGGTGAGGGATCATAGCCAGCCAGTGTGGATTTCAATATCTGCATTGATGACCTGCGTGAGGGCATTGAGTGCACCATCAGCAAATTTGCAGATGACACCAAGCTGGTGTGAGTGTGGATCTGCTGGAGGATAGGAGGGCTCTGCAGAGGGACCTGGACAGGCTGGATCCAGGGACCAAATCCAACATGGTGAGGTTTAACAAGACCAAGTGCCAGGTCCTGCATTTTGGCCACAACAACCCCCGCAGTGCTACAGGCTGGGGACAGAGTGGCTGGACAGCGGCCTAGCAGAAAGGGACTTGGAGGCACTGATGGACAGCAGGCTGGACATGAGCCAGCAGTGTGCCTTGGTGGCCAAGAAGGCCAATGGCACCTGGCCTGGATCAGGAATGGTGTGGCCAGCAGAAGCAGGGCAGGGATTGTTCTTTGTGCTCAGCACTGGTGAGGGAGTATCTTGAGTGCTGTGTCCAGTTCTGGGCCCCCCAATTTAGGAAGTACATGGAGGGACTGGAGCGTGTCGAGAGAAGGGCAACAAGGCTGGTGAACCGTCTGGAACATAAGTCATGTGTGGTGTGGTTAAGGGAGCTACGCATGTTCATCCTGAAGAAGAGAATGCTCAGGGAGACAAGGTGGTTTCAGGGTACAGGTTGGAGCTGATGATCTCCAAGGCCTTTTCCAGCCTTGCGGATTTTGTGATTCTCTGAAATCACGCCTGCAGCAGTTGCAGGATGAGCCCTAGGCCTCCTCTTCAGAAGGTCCAGAAGCCCAGTTCCCTCAGCTTCTCTACACAGGCCCCAAAGCCCATCCTGTCAGTCCTGCAGAGCCTCTCCAGCCCCTCCTCATTGCCCAGAACAGGGAGCCCCACACCCAGACACAGCAGCCCAGATGTGCCCTCCTGGCCTGTGGTGCCTCTGGCAAGGAACAGCACGAGGCACTGCAGGACCCTGCAGACAATTCCTGAAGCACCTGTAGGATGATCCTGCTCCCCAAGGATGTTCCCATGGTGCCAGCTCAGGAACTGAAATGGGGAGTGGGGCCAGAGAAGGAAAGGGCAAACAGGGATGGGCTGTTTGCAGGGGAGGGAACAGGGATGAGAAGAGGAAGACATTTTCATCAGGAAAGAGGAAAGAAAGCAAAGGTGAGACAAAGGAAATGCTCAGGGCAGTTTGGGGTGGCTGCCAGGCAGCCCTGGCTCTGAGCAATAATCATCTGCAGTGGGACAGGAAACTCACAGCTCATGGGAACAAACTTTCTGGACTGACTTCAGAGGCCACGACAAACCTGAGTGGTTTCCTTCCTGTCCCCCAGCCCTTGCTGGCCCCAGGGGCTGATGGCATTTGTGCTCACTCAGCTCCATCTCCCCACAGCAGCACCATGGGGTGCTGATGCCTGCTCTGTGCAATGCAAACAGGGGCTCCTGAGCCAGTGCTGCTGTGTCTGTGCCTGCAAGGATGCGGCACCTGTGTGAGCTGGGGAGAGGCCAGGGCTGCAGAGGGGGATGTTGTTGGCAGGTGCATGAGGACGCTCTGGGACGCTGCCCTGGGGTGTCCAGCGCAGTGGGGATGGATCAGCCCCTGCTCTGCTGCTCCTTGCCAGGGTCTCCCCCTTGCAGGGACCTTGCAGAGCACCAGCCATGCTGTTTGCCCCCAGCCTGCCCACGGCCAGCCTGGGGCTGCTCATGGGGGTTTTCTCTGCTCAGCATTGGCCTGGCCAAGTGTTCTGGAGAGAGCCTGGCCAAGGAGCCTGGAGCCCCCAGGCCCTGCCCTGAGGCATCAGCGCTGCCCCAGCAGTGCCCATGGCCTGTCCCTGCTGCAGCCCCGGCACTGCCACCCCCAGGGCTGTGCCCAGCCCTGAGAGCACTCAGGCCCTGCAGCAACACGAGGGGCAGGAGGGCAGCGGGGCAGTGGCACAGGAGCAGCACTGGCAACACCAAGTGCTGCTGGGCACAGCTGCTGTGCCAGCACTGATCTGCCCCAGGCAAGGGAACATTGCTGCTGCAGCTCCAGCTCCAGAACAAAAATCTCTTGAAAACATGGCTTGGAGATCCTTTAGTTTATTTAAAGTCATCAAGAGTGCAGCTCTTCATTGAAACAGTCTGTGGGTCACAGGGAAGATGGAGAGAAATAAAAAATGAGAAACTGAAACAATGGCATTTTTTGGTGGACAATATGATAAAAAAAACAAAGGAAAATCCTGCAACCAAACCAAAAATTATCAAAGAATACATTTATTACAAGTGATTTTCAGAAACTGGACAGCAGTTTAATGTTCCTGAAAGCATCCAGTCATCAGTCTCCACACTGCAGCCTTGAGCTCCTGGTTCCTCAGGCTGTAGATAAGGGGGTTCAGAGCTGGAGGCACCACTGAGTACAGAACTGACAGGACAGATCCAGGGATGGGGAGGAGATGGATGGAGGCTTCAGGTAGGCAAAGAATGCCGTGCTGATAAACAGGGAGACCACAGCCAGGTGAGGGAGGCAGGTGGAAAAGGCTCTGTGCTGTCCCTGCTCAGAGGGGATCCTCAGCACAGCCCTGAAGATCTGCACATAGGAGAAAACAATGAACACAAAACAGCCAAAATCTAAACAGACAGTAACAGCAAGAAGCACACGTTCCATGAGGTTGGAGTTTGAGCAGGAGAGTTTGAGTATCTGTGGGATTTCACAGAAGAACTGGCCCAGGGCATTGCCATGGCACAGGGGCAGGGAAAATGTATTGGCTGTGTGCATGAGAGCATTGAGAAAGCCACTGGCCCAGGCAGCTGCTGCCATGTGGGCACAAGCTCTGCTGCCCAGGAGGGTCCCGTAGTGCAGGGGTTTGCAGATGGACACGTAGCGGTCGTAGCACATGATGGTCAGGAGGGAAAACTCTGCTGAAATGAAAAACACAAGCAAAAAGAGCTGAATCAGCACATCCTGTGTAGGAGATGTTCCTGGTGTCCCAGAGGGAATTGTGCATGGCTTTGGGGACAGTGGTGCAGATGCAGCCCAGGTCAGTGAGGGCCAGGTTGAGCAGGAAGAAGAACATGGGGGTGTGCAGGTGGTGGCTGCAGGCTACGGCGCTGATGATGAGGCCGTTGGCCAGGAGGGCAGCCAGGGAGATGCCCAGGAAGAGGCAGAAGTGCAGGAGCTGCAGCTGCCGCGTGTGTGCCAATGGCAGCAGGAGGAAGTGGCTGATGGAGCTGCTGTTGGACATTTGCTGTCTCTTGGGTTGGAGATCTGTAATAAAAGCAATCATGGAATAGTTTAGTTTTGAGAGAACTTTAAATATCCCAGCCCAGCTTGGTGGCACTTTCCCCCACTGCCTGCCCAGGGCTCTGCTGCCTGGAGCTGTCCCTGCCAGCAGCTGCTTCCCTGTGCCCAGGGCTGGGCCCTGCCAGTGCTGCCAGAGCCCAGCCCAGCCCTGGGGGCTCAGCTCTGCCCTGCCCAGGGCAGCTCTGTCTCTGCAGGCTGTGATGGCAACATCACAGCAACCCTGAAGAGGCAGGAAAAGTAACACTGATGCTGCCTTTAAGGGGCCCTGTGCTAATTTCTGTCAGTGTGTAGTTTATTAGGATCTGAGAGAAAATTTTTTTTTTTTCTCATCCTGAACCGAGAGATGAATATTGTTGTGCAATTTCCCATCCAGGCAACCCAGAGCAGTAGATTAGAAAAGAAGGATTTTCTCTTTTATGCAGCCTCTTCCTTGCTTTGCTCCCTGTATAATCTCCTTGGAAATGTTCTGGAGTTAAATGTCATGCTGGGAGCAGTCCTGAACAATGCAGCATCCTCACCACACTTCCAAGAGCACTTCCAAGCCTTACCAGCTGTCTCCTTCCACCCAGACCTTGTCCCCACAACTGTCAGCAGCTCCCAGGGCTGGCTGAGAGCTGTCCCTGGCAGGCAGCAGAGTCCCTGCCCCAGCACAGCGCCCTGGGCTGCAGGACCCTGCTCTGCAGGACAGCCCTGGACACCCCTGGCTGCTCTACACAAGAGATAATCAGAGAATGTACTCACAGAGTCTGCAGGCATTGGGATGTTCCAGCTTTAGGAGATCACTCCAGGAGCTGCAGCTGCATTGTCCTGCAGGCAGAGGCTTCCTGTGTCAAGAACTGGGAATGATTCTGTCCTGGTCACTTCTGAGCATCTTCCCAGCCCTGACAGATTGAAGCTCTCTGTGCCTCTGTGCTGTGCCTGGGGTGGCTGGAGGCAGTGCCCCAGCCTGGCTGGGCTGGAAGAAAATCTGCTCATCTGGAGAAATATGTTTTTGAAGCCCTTCTTGGTTGCTAGCATCTCCTTCTGTGCCAGGAGCCCAGCCCAGATTAGCAGCACACACACAGCACAAGGAATTTAATGACCCGCTCGGGGTTTGTGCTGAGGCCCTGAACATCAGTCCCTGAGAGGGAGTTGAAGAAACCTCTCAGGAACTCAAAGTCAGAATCAAACTCCAAAGTATCTGAAAGTTTTAATGGGTCCCACTGAGGGACACGTCTGAACAAGTGTCCCCAGGTTCCAGTCAGAGGAGGAAATTGGAAGAAGAGATGAAGGTGGGGACAAAGAGAGGCAAGTCTTGGTGCCCTGGGGCACAGCAGGGTCTGTGCCACCAAGGGCTGTGAGGAGACACCTTGTCCTGAGCCACTGGGGCCTCCTGGCACAGCCCCAGCAAGGCTGGGCACTGTCACCCTTGTCCTGCCCTCAGCATCCCCCCCCTCCCCCACATCCCAGTGGGATCTGCTGGGACCAGTCCCTGGGGAGCCTTGGTCAGAAATGGCCCTGGAGGGCTCCTTCATGTTCCCAGGGATTGCAGGTTTTTCAAAAGGCTTTGGGTTTTGCTTTAGCCTTGGAGTCTCTCAGACCTTTGTGCAACCAAGGCCTCCAATTATCTGCTTTAATTAGTCTCTTGAGAGCCTTTGTCAGTAACAACACTCAGTGGGGCTCATTAATACTTCTAGTTACTTCAGGTTTTTAAGGTGCTTTCCTTTTTCCTTTCTGAGTCTCTGAGAGGTTTTTGGGCAATCATGGCCTCCAATTCTCTCCTCCAAGGAGTCCAGGTGGAGCCTTTGTTGGGGATGGACCTTAGTGGGTCCAGTCAATGCCACCAGACACTTGTAGGTTTTCTTCTGACTTTGACGTCTGGAAAGGTTTGTGCAATCTGCTCTGAGGCCATGAGGTTCAAGGGCTCAACACCAAATGCATCAAGGGGCTCACTGGGATTAAGCAAATCTTGACAAACCATGGCTCAGTGTTGCTGTATAAGGGTTATGGAGCGGTGAAAAAAACACAGCAACAAGGCACTCTCTTACTTGGTGCAAGAAAGAGCAGTTTATTGAAGGAAGCCATTGCTTTAAATAAGGCAGTTTGTGAAAAACACAATAGAGACCGTTCATTGGTCAGAGAAAGAGACACCTCTTGTCCCTGGCTTTCCCACGGATCCAGAAGGTCTTTATCTCTTGCTATGATTCTTTCTCTTGTGTTTACAGTAGAGAAAAGCCTCTAGCCTGGGAAAAATCCTGGCTGGAGCTTAGAAAGTTTCACGGCCTGAGAAAAAGACTCAGAACCTGAGAAAAAGGCCTGGCTGAAATGTGCCTAGGCCTTCAGCAGTGTCCACAAGTCCCTCTTTTAGTTTAAAAAAGAAAAGAAAGAGAAGTGTTCGTAATCCTCCACAGGGCCCTAGCAAAGGAGAACAAATACCACTCAGGAGATCTGTGGACACCTGAATTGCCCAGGGAAATCTTCACACCTGGTGCTTTCTCCCTGCAAAACCAATTCTAATACAATAACAAAAACCCGCCACCATTCACCAGACTTATAATTTCTAACACATTTCGGAAAACCCATCTAACAATGTTCAATGGCTTAAAACTGTTCCAGGTGAAACAAATGAATGCTCATCCTCTGCTTGTAGAAGGACATTCTGGCTGGTGGCCGGCATGTTGGTCAGCATTTGAAGGCTGTGCCTCGGCTGCATTCTGTCTCTGGTGTTGCAGGTCAGGGTGGACACACCTTGCAGGCAGCCAGCGTACCCCGGTATCCATTGAGACACAAGCGTACCCGTGACCCCAAACGATGAGTTCATGTGGGCCTTCCCACTTGTTCGTGGTCAAGTCCTGTACAAAGACCTTCGCTCGGGCAGGCGTCTCATCTGCAGCCTGTAGGGAAGCGACATGATTCACAATAACAGGATTATTGGAGTCTCATGGCACAGAAAGGTAATTGATGGTGTACAAAGCTTTTACCAATCGGCTGTGTGGTACTTCACCAGCCACTCCCCTTTTCTGTTTATAAAAATACGCTTTGGCCAAATTCAAAGGTACCTGAGAAAATCCTTGGAATGCCATTGTGACCGCTTTCAACTCAATTATCTGAGCAGAACCTGTCTCATGGCCTTCCAGCATTTGCCAACCAGACTCATCCTCCCAGGTAACAATGGCCTTCCGTGTTTTGCCTGACCCGTCAGTAAAGACAGCAAGGCCTTGCACTGGCACCCGACTACTTTTGGGTCTCAAAGACAACTGTCTTTGCTACTTGCAGTAGCTTATGGCTGGGCGGATGACAAGCAATCTGCCCTGTAAAATCCAGCAGCGCACTTTGCAAGGGAACACTATTAAGAAAGCCCCCTTCAAAGAACTCCCGCTCCACAGGAAATACAATCCTTGTGAGGTCCGCTGCTATCAATTGCACACATCGTTGACAGCATTTGATTATCAGTTGGGCAAACAATTCAAACACCGCAGTTGCTGCAAAAAGACCCATTCCAGAACGTGGAAGGGATCAGACCATGTGTTATTCCACTGGCCAATGATACCTGTAGGATGTAAATCCAGATTGGTGATAAACATAGTGATATCAATGGAAGGACCCACTCAGTATACCTGATGAGTAAAAAGAACTTGCTGCAGCCTGCTGCAGCACTTCAGGCTACTATGACAACCCTTTGGCAAGACTTTCCATTGATATCTCTGTCCTAGCTTAGAATTGTTCACTGCAGGCACCGTAAAAACAAATTTTGGCATATCCTCAGTAAACAAGGGGATTGTGAAAAAGCAATCCTTTAAATCAATGACCACAACATTCCATCCAGCAGGGAGCATGGTGGGTGGAAGCATACCAGGCTGCAATGCTCCCATGCTTTCCATCACTACAGTTGAACCAATTGACAAAGGACTATCAACTTAATTTTTGGTAGGGGCCACTAGTTCTGCCAAACAGGGGTATCAGTCAACCACTGTAAAGGCATCATAGGATAATTCCTGCCCTTCACCTCAGTGACTCCGATCAGAAATTTGTCTCAATGCGCACTCCCCAAGCTGCCAAAACTCAAACCTCTGAGTTGAATTTGAGGTGGGGTGATGCCTGGTATCATCAGAGTGCACAACATCTGTGGGTGCTGATCGGAGATATTCATTGTCCAAAAGATCTGTGGTGGCCCCGTAGATCCAAACCCTCCATCTTTATGATCTTGTTGATCAGCCCTGAGAACAGATGAATGAAAAAACACAAGTTGGGCAATATGAGTTCCTGCCAAGATAGTGACAAGGGGACAAGGCATAGAAACCATAGCACAAATTTGACCTGTAAAATCAGCATCAATGACACTTGGGTGAACGAAGACTCCCTGAAGAGTGGCATTAGATCTTCCTATGAGCAGTGCACTCAGTCTCTGACCCAAAGGGCCAAAGACATCCAGAGGAACCTTGTGCAGAGTCTAGGGCAACTGTGTCTGCGGGATGTACATCCACACCAGTGGAGTCCTGGGTGCTGCCTGTATGCTGGCTGAGGAAACCTGTGTCAGCATTGGGTTCTGAGGCACTGCTTGTACCTGTGAGCTGCACCCCAGAGTTTCCCTGGCTAGTAAGAGGCTTTTTTGATTTACATTGGTTTGCATAGTGACCTGTTTTTTTGCACTTAGCACACAAACAAGTAGGCATATCAGCCTTCTGCAGCTGTGGCTTCTTCTTATTTTTGCCTTTATTCTTCCCCTGTTTCTGTTGACCACCCCCAACATCATCTGATGGTGCCACATGGCAGCTGCTAAAGCAGAAATCTCATGATCTACAGTACCCACCTTAGCACATGCCTGCCCCATGTCAGTCAATAAGGGGTCTCCCAGCAGAGCCTGTATAATTTTTGCACAATCTTCATTAGCATTCTCTCTGGCTAGCAGTTTACATAACAGCTGCCTTAGAGCATCATCCTCAACCTGCTTTTCCAAATTTCTGCTATTTCCTCAACAAATTCTGAGAATGGCTCTCTAGGGCCTTGAGTAATTTTTACATATTTTGACCTTGGAGCTGCAGCCTCTATTGTTTTTAGAATTGCTGCAAATCCTATTTCTTGGCATTGTTCAAGGATCAGAGGATCCCAGGTAGCCTGAAAACCAGGGCTAGCAAAGTGATGCTGACCCAGCAAGGCATCGCTCCCCACAGCATACCTAGGATCATCCTGGGGTTGCACCATATTTTCTGCAGCTGCCTTGTCAGCCATCGGCCTCCAAGTGTCCTGAAACACTCTAAATTGAACAGAATGAAACAGCACTTGGGCTATATGTCTGACATCGTAAGGTGTCAGCAAATTTGCATTCAACACTTCAATAATTTGCATAACTTGTGTAGAACCAAGCCCAAACTGTGTGACCCTGTCATGCAAATCCCAAACAGCATACCAAGTTATAGGATCATGTCTGTCCGGCTGTCTTGTACTGGAAGCAGCCTTAAAGACAGGAAAGGTTCGAGCTCCCCCTGTTCCCTGGCCATCCTCATCATAATCTTGTGGCAGGTTGTCTTCAGGGACCGGGCCAAGCTCAGCAGCATCCACCTGGACACTCTCATCCACCCCCTTCACCCGAAGGACACCCCTCTTTGGCATCCCCATCCGTTCTAGCAAATCCCAATGGCCCTGCTGCAATGCTCGCATTTTAACTGTTTCCCAAAGACTGCGGCAATTTTTGAGTCTCGCTGTCATGGAGTCACTACAGCGCCTGCTTTTCAAAGCAAAAGGCCCTGGAGACAGCGAAGGATGCAGCAGTGTCCCTGGAGAACCAGAGGGGGATGCCGGCATTCCTGGGTGGGTGGGGCCTGACGCTCAGGGCTGTGTAGAAAGCGGCACCGTCTCCACCCCTGCAGCCGGCGGTGCCTGTTGTCCCGCTCCTGCAGCCAGCCATGCCTGCTGTCCTGCCCCTGCGGATGGACCTGTAGGCGGCGAGGGACCCACCCCCGCGGCTGGGCCGCCCACGACCTGCGGCAGCCCCGGCACAGGCACCGCTGAAGGGGGTTGCCCCGCGTGGGCAGCTGCAAAAGGTGCCAGCACGGTGTACAGAGCCGCCATTTGTTCTGCCATGGTGCCAACTATCTCCATCACCACATCGATAAGAAAGGCTGGTGCTGGCACTGCTGGTGCTGACGCCGCAGGGGGGTGCGATGACGTCAGCGGGTGGCTGTCCCGGCCCCGCCGCCTGGGGGATGGCAGGCGGGGGCTCCTGCAGGGCAAGTGGTGGAGAGCGTTCCATGCCACCATTCGCAGGGGGGATCGGTAGCTCCAAGTCTTTTGGTGAAGAAAAAACAGGCCTGTGGTCTTTGGGCGCTGGGTGCTTCTCATCGGGAAGCTCTGGGTGGGGAGCCTCTGGGCTGGGAGCCTCTGGGCTGGGCAGATTCTCGGAAGGGGTTACAAAGCGGGAGACTGCCCTTGCTTCCTGTGCTTTCCCGCATTGACAGGCAAAGCCCTTCTCTTTGTTAACAACTTCCCAAGTACTCAGTAGAGAGGGAATTAAAAGGTTGCCTCCAGGAAGGGCATCATATAGTTGGTCTCCCAGTTCTCCCCATGCTGAAGGAGCAAAAGCCACTTCCAAGCTGTCCAAAACATCTTTCCAAACAGAAAGTATGGTTTCGTCTCGCTTGGCTAATTGATTCCCCATTGTTATGAAGTTTTTCGCCTAGCTGCTAAGCTGGCGGAGGGGGAACGAAAACAGCACCTTTCTGGGATGAGTGAGAAGACAGTCTGGCACTGCCCGTGGGTCCCAGACAGCTCCCGGCTCCGCTGGCTCCGCTGTCCGGGCTCCTGGCACGCCGATGAGAGCGCACGGCTCTGCGCCGCTCCGCTCTGTGCAGCTCCTGCTGCGCTGTGCAGCTCCTGACAGCGGGATTCCGCACCGCTCCGCACTGCACGGCTCAGGGCCGTGGTTCCGGGCTGCTGCTCACCGCAGGACTCCACACTGCTGCTTCCTGAGGGCAAGTCCCGAGCAATCTCGGTCAATTCAATCTCGCTGGGACCTCCAATTGTTGCTGTATGAGGGGTTACGGAGTGGCAAAAGAACACAGCAACAAGGCACTCTCTTTCTTGGTACAAGAAAGAGCAGTTTATTGAAGGAAGCCATGACTTTAAATAAGATAGTTCGTGAAAAACAAAATACAGACAGTTCATTTGTCAGAGGGAGAGACACCTCTTGTCCCTGGCTTTCCCACAGATCCAGCAGGTGTTTATACTTGTTATAATTCCTATCTGTTTTTCCCAAATGTTATCACCCTGGGAAAGGCTCAGGTCAGAGCTGAGAAACTGTCTCAGCTTGGGAAAAGGTTTCCCAGCATAAGAAAAAGAGCTCAGAGCCTGAGAAAGGCCTTGCAATTTCTGCCTGGGCTTTCAGTGGTGTCCACACCTCCCCACTCCCCCTGCACTGTGGGGTCCAGGCCGTGCCCCAGTGCTGGCTCAGGGGGTGCTCCAGGCTGATGTGCTCCACCTGGCACCTGGAGGTGACCCTGCACTGGGGGAGGGGTTCCAACAGCACCAGGAGCTGGTAGAAATCCAGTTTCCATTTGGAACGAGGTCAGTGGCCACCACGTGCCCTGAGAGCTCCTGCTGGCCCTGGAACCACCTCAGCTGGATCTGGCAGGGTAGAAATCCATCCAGAGCAGAGCAGGCAGCCAAGGCTGGGCTGGGAGCTCGAGGGCTACAGTGAGATGGACACACTGGGGGACATGGAGAGAGAATGGGGACACACTGGGATCAGTTGGGAGGAACTGGGAGAGATGGGAGAGGGGTGGTGTGATGCTGAGAAGGACTGGGAATGAAATTGGAGAGAGTGGGGAAATGCTGGGAGAGAGTGAAGTGGATTGGGGTACTGGGAGAGAGGGTGTAGGTTTTGCATTGGACTGAAAAGGACTTGGAATGGATTGAGAGGGACTGGAAGGGATTGGGGGGTCACTGGGAGAGAGGGTGGAGGTCTGGGAGTGGAGTTAGAAGGACTGAGTGGACGGGAAATGGAATGGCTGTGGACAGAGGAATTAGGAGAGACTCTGGTGACACTAGGAGGGACTGTGAGGACACAGGGAGGGACTGTGAGAACCATAGGAGAGAATGGGATGGACTGGGAGAGCCACGGGTGTCAACTTGGGGTGAGGGGGCAGGAGGCCACAGGGATGTGAGCTTAGTTTGAGAGAGGATTTTAAAGAGGACACTGGAGTGAGTGTTGTCTCCTCTGCACTGTTCCCATAATCCCTTTCCACCAATAGGAAATTAATATTAATAGAGGAAAGTGAAAAAACTCCAACAGTTTTTTAAAAACCAGTAAGCCCACAAGGCAAGGAAAATAAAAAGGAAATAACTGCTAGATATTAAATTGTCAGACCTTACCCCCCACACACACCTGGGACAAAAGACCCAAAATGCCAGAGAAAAGAGAAATCCCTGCTCATCACACACGCACGGTACAGGTGGCACAGGTTTCTCCCCCAGGGTAAAAAACCACCCAGGGGCTATCCCTAAGGAGATGAAAGCCTGGGGCTCGCCCGGCCTTGAACTCCTCCCCAGCCGGGCTCTGCGGGCACGGTCCCGGCAGGCGAAGCAGCGGGGCTGAAGCCTCGGGCTGTTTTCTCTCCCAGCTCAGCTCAGCTCACAGCGGCTTTGGGCTGCAGCAGCACCGCTCTGATCCTGCCAGCGCGGAGCCCCCGGGCTGTGACAGAGCAGCTGCTCAGTTTATCTCGAGGTACATTACAGCTCTCCACTGCAAATGCTCCAAACCAACGAAACACCAAATAATTGTTTGTTTGCCTAGAGTGAAAACGCTTTTCAGCCAGTGGGAAAACCCTTTGTAGTCAGGGGGAGCAAAAGGCTCACTCCCAAGATCCCCCTCTTCAGTTATGCAGATTGTTACTAGAAAGTTCTCAGTTCTCTTTGTTACTATTGGTTACTTTTCGCTCCAGAAATTATAACATTGTTAATCGCTTTGCCATTGGATCTCTCGCTCAGACCCTGCCTTAATCCTTCCTGCACCCAAGTGTATAAATATCCCTGCTCTACTCTGGACCCTGCTTTTTTCCAGTTTGTTCCTAGTGCAGAACACACCTTCCTGTTTGTTGTTTTCACCTCATTAAATTGTTCTTCCAAACAATCTGATCAAAGCATTCTGTCTCCATAAAAGTTTCCAGAGCCATTTGCCAAGAAAACCACCCGTCAGACTGTCCAGGCTTGGACCGGGGGGTTTTGAGACGAGCCAAACCCCACGGTGCACAGAGAGAGCCGCGGAAAACCCGAGCAGCGAGGCTTCAAAACAGAGAACAAGGAGCCTCTCCCCGCTCCGGCCCCACACACATCCTGTCCCGGGCTCCAGGGGTTTAGATACAAAAACCATTCCTTGGGCACAAAGCAGAGGATCATGGAATGTACCATCACAGTAACTCACTCCAAGAGAATCGTGTATACAATAATCACATGTATCTATCCATCTATAAAAGCAGGTACTGAACTCTGGATCCAGCAATGTGCACGTAGGACAGGAGTGGAGAGGCTGAAGGGACACCAAGGAAGATGTAGAATGTAGGGACAGAGCAAACACTCCAAGGGCTTTAACCTGATTCCCAGCTTTTCCATGTTTCAAGGGCTTTGACTGCTGGATTTGAATGAACTGAGATCTCACCATGAAAAGCAGAGCAGTCTGGAACCAGACACTGCTGCTGGAGTCACACTCTGGGCTTGTCACATCTCAGATTTGAAAATATATTGAATAAAAAACTGTTACCCACAACATTCCCAGCCCATCTGTGATATATATATATACATATACCATACTGTAATTCGTGTTTCATATAAAATAAGTCTGCCACAGCTAAAGGCAGTGATTGCCTCAGAGCTAGGTAAATTAACATATCTACAGGCCGGACTGCTACTGATAAGCACCTATCTCCTGGGGAAGCCTGGAAACTCACAGGGGAGCAGCATTTCCCGAAAATCCCATCACCCCCCCGCCGGACTGCATTCCCCGACTCTGGTTCCCGTAAAGATGAAGTCCACCACCTAAAAGCAATACACAACGGACACAAAATCTCGTCAAAGAGCAGGAAGGACTTTGTCTTATGTGGACACCAGAGCTGAATTTGAAAGAAACAAAGGACTGTCCCGCTCCAGGCTATGAAAAACAGTATAAAAAGAGAGCCAACCAAGATGGCGGTGTGAACACCAGGGGACCCAGTGCGACAGAGGCTGGGTAACATCGTGTGTTCACCCAACACCGAACCCGGGCTCGGTGCTGTTCTTTCCGGTTGTGGCTTTGCAGGACCGTATTTTCGGTCGCAAAAATAAAATTTGCCAATTTAACCTTTTAATTCGGTTTGATTCGTTTATTACCTATAACACATCCTTCCTCAAACATTGCAAAATACAATGGAACACTTGCTAAAGAATAAAAAAATAAAGTAAAACGAACATTGAAAATGTTTCCTGATAAAAAGCCACATTGAGAAAATACAAAATAATGAAATGTGTCTAGATAAACCGGCTGTAATTTCTCAGGTATTTGGCTCAGTGTCAGCTCAGAGCCGGGCTCTGTCTCCCAGGTGCCCAAGTCCCCGGGCCAGCTCTGAGCAGCCTCTCCCGCCTTTCCAGCCCGGCTTTCCCCGGCTCTGCCCTGGGCAGGCACTCGGTGTTTCCGTGGTGCCCCTGCCCCGCTCAGCTCCCCGTGCCCTGCAAAGGCGCCCAGGCTGCTCTCGGTGCCCCTGGGTGTCCCTGAGCGAGGCAGTGACGAGCCCCGGGGCCCAGGCACAGCCCTGAGGGACACCCCTCGTCCCCGGCCTCCCGCGGGACACGGAGCCACTGCCCACAAGGCCCTGGCACGTCCGGCCGGCCAATTCCTCCTGCCCCGGCCAGCCCGGGCTGCAGCCCCAGGGCTCTGCAGGGCGGGGCTGGGGCTGTCGCTGGCACCGTGGCCAAAGCCTCCCGGGGCTCTGGGCACGGCAGGGGCTACAAGGCCACGAGTCCGGGGCTGCTCCGTGCCGCTTCCAGGCTGTCCCTCTGCTGTTGGGTGCCGGGTGTGGCCCTTGGTGACACGGGTGTGTGTCAGGGCCCTTGGTGATGCGGGACATTGTGGTGCTGTCATGAATGAGAGTGTTTGAGATCGCTTAAAAATCAGTGGCAAGGGCATGAGAAAAAGTCAGATTTAATATTAAGCGACAAAGCACAACAAGTTGCTGCACGTTCTGCTGTTAGTTCTCATGTCTCTTTCACACGCTACCTGTTTTTGTGTATTTCTCAGTTTAGAGCAGTGTTTATAACAGGTGCACAGCATGAGAACATTTTGGGAGTTTTTTGATAACTTCTTTGAAACCCCCCAAGTACGTTGGAACATCAACTATGCTAAATCGGGGGAAAAGACATTGAAAACATCGAATACCAAGATTAGAAGATTCAAGATAGTAGGTGAAGATTTTGAAGACTACCAATTACGGACTTCTGGGGGGTTGAAGGGGTGGATTAACATTCTAAAATTACCAATGGTAAAGTCTGTACCCACGTGGGTGATGGTTCTAGAAATGTATAATTGGGGTGAATTGTAAACAATAAGTCGGCTTCTGCAAAATCACATTAATTTGCTGTTCAGAAGTCCAGTTTTTTTCCCTCATTTGGTGACCCTGATGTGATATATCGTACACTTTGTGTGTATGTGTAACTCTTTAGACTTAGGTTCTGAAGGGGGTCCGCAGAGCAAAAAACACAGGAAGCCCAGTTGCGAGCTGCTGCAGCAGGACCACGGCAGCAGAGGCAGGAGTGCGACTCTGAAGAGAATCCAAAGAATACGAGAGAGAGAGAAAACTCCGGGGAGCAGCTTGGAAGGAAGCCGGCAGGAGCACGGGGCGGAGAGGCGTTCCCGAGAAAAGCTCCAAGAGAAAAGCATGTGCAGTGCAGCAAAGAACTACGGTAAAAGGTGAGCGGCTGGGGCTGGAGGGATGGAGAAATTATTATTGAAAGGAAAGCAAGAAATGCAGACAAAGTTAAATATCCTCCAGCCTATGCTCTCTATGAGAGCAGTCAAGAACGACCCAGAAGGTTTAAAAAGACTATTTAGATGGGGTCAGGAAAAAGAATTTGTTTCAGGCGACCCTGCGGCTGCCTTTCCAGCCTTTGCCCGAGAGTGGAGAGTGCTTTGGGGGGGAAGAGACAGTTGTTTTGTCCTTACCATCGGCAGTCCCTGAGACAGTCGCGGGCTTCGCGGGAGGTTTTGGGCAGGGACAGCACGGACTCGCAGTCCGTACTGGAATCACAAAAAAATGGAAATAGATGCTTCCTTGCTAACACTGGAAACAGAAAACCCTACGGTCTGACCCGTGGTGTCCCCTGAAGAGTTGACAGCAGCCCTAGGAGCGCAAGTTTATCCCCCACCTTCGCTTCCACATTCACCAGAGCTCAATCAGAGCCGGCATTCAAATGTAGATCACAAATATTCACATGCAGAGCGATTGTGCTGCTCAGAAACAGAAAAGCTCCGCAGCTAGGAAGAGAATTAGCAACACTAAAAATTTGGGTTGGCCAGCAGATCAGAGAGAGAGAAAAAACTCAACCGCTTCTGGTGGGGGCGCAAAGAGAAAGGACAGCTGTTTGATCGCAAGAGCCGCGTGTCACAGTGCTGGTCTCACAGGCCGCGGTGCCGGCGGAGGCCGCCAGGTTCTGTTCTCGGGAGGGAGAGGTCCTGAGGGAAAATCTGTTGGTTTCGGCCTGTGCTGAGGAATGCGAAGAATGTCGGACCCTCCATTTCGGTCTGGTGGTTTGGAGGGTGTGCCACAAAAGAGGGAGGAGGGGGGCAGGGAGAGAGAGCTCTGGACGTGGGGGTCGCTACCCCGGACATGATGCTGGGGACGGGGTCTTTTTCCAGCTCGATGCTCGGTGGCAGCGGCACGGGCTCCAGTGTTCCCCTGGGGTGGTGCAGTTCCTCCTAAATGTGAAAAAAAGCGGGGGAAGTGGTTAAGGTGTTTTTTACGGTTTTAATGGAGGAGTACAAAACTATGTGTGTGCACTGTAGCACAATTATAATGGTACTGGTTTTTACTATAATAATTAGAAATTTATATGCCCAACAATATTTGCAGGCAGAAAATAGTACCTGTGTGTCCTTTTACTCTTTTGTGAGTGGTCAGTACAAATCAGCATTCCATGCTCCTTTTCCTTTAATGATGTTCACGTCTTACACAGCTCCACCCTATGAGGGATGAGGCTCAGCTGCAGGCCCATTCCTAATTTCTCACAATCTATTCTACTACACAGATACCCCTGTAAATCGATCCCAGGTACTAAAAAACCTTCCCTTCCCGTGCACAGAGAGGGCCGCGGGGGTTCCTTATGAACTCCCCTCCCATCAGTCCCTCCTGGGCAGTGCCGGGCATTAACGCAGCTCCTGGGGCTGTCCCGGCACCGGCTGCTGCCACAGGGCACGGGCTTGCCACACTTGGGTATTAAACACGACAAACTTGGGGAGGGGCACAGCCCTAGAAACCAGGACTTTGCCCTCGGGAGCTTGGAGCTGCACGATGGGGATAAAGGATCCCCTGCACACACCGATTCCCCCAGCAGCAGCTCTGCCCTGCCAAGAACGGGGCTGTGTTTGGGAGAGGGAGGATGGCTGGGATGGCGTCTGTCATGAGACAGCCACACGTTGGGATGAAGAGCTGGGAGATCCGGTTACTGAGGAGGTTTTGGAGCACCTTGCAATCCTGAGGGATGAGTTACTGGGAGGGGGAAGTCACCTGGCTCTTGTCGAGTTATTCATGGGTCTGGGTCTTCAAAGAGACAAGAGCAGTTGTTGGTTGCTGTGAAGTTGTTTATTGCAGAAGTACATCAGTCTTGAAGGCAAAGAGTTCAGAATATTAAAGTCCAGGCTAAAGGCTTTTGGCACAGAGTCCCAGATAGAAGAAGCAGCAGAAGCAGCAGCAGCCTGGCGTTTCTTCTTCTTCTTCCAGGTGGTGATGAAGATGGTGGGCTCCCACTCCAGTACAGGGGTTTTTATTTGTAAATCATCCAATGAGCTAAAAACCTGAACCTCAAACATTCCTTCTAAACCTACTAGAATCCTAGCTCTAGACTATCAAAGTAGGGTCATTATTTACTTTTATAGTTCTATCTATTCTTGTAAATGGTTCTATCTATTCTATCTAGAAATGTAAGCAATGTCCTTACTATGTTTTCCTTATGTCTGTGTACTGGTCTGAAAGCAAAACCAGTGAGAGAGAGACTCCAAGTCAGAAATACAATTTAATAGGAGAAAGAAAAAACTATAAAATACATGCAATAGTACAAATGAAAACCACTGAGAGAGTCAGAAAACAACCTGACACTCTGCTAGTTAGGGTGGTGGTAGCAGTCCAGAGGAAGTGATCTTGTTGAAGCAGTGATCCTGTAGAAAGGTCTGGTAGCTCTTGTCCTCTGGAAACCAGTGGGTTTCCAGGGCTGCCATGGTCTTCCAAATTTTAGTTTTTATCTAGGTAGGAAATGCTTGGCTCCTTCCCCTGAGTGGAGCATCTCACAATGGGATGATGTAATTTTATTAGTCATGCAGTGGGACTCAATGGCCCATTAACAGAAGATTTCTCACGGGAAGAAGGATGGATGGATGGATGGATGGATGGATGGATGGATGGATGGATGGATGGATGGATGGAGGAAGATATAAAGAACACTGCCCCACCTGGTTTTTAGCAGATGGCCCATTAGCAGAGGATATCTACCACAGAGATAAGGAACACTGCCCCACTTGGTTTCCACAGTTCATGAAGATGGTAATAGAATACATACTTTTGGGCACATCTTTACATTGTAACCTAGGACAGTCTGGGGCCAAGTTCCTGAAATTTTGACTAGATTTTAGAGGTTTTTAACTCTCTAAAGGCACTTATAATATATTCTTACTGAAAACTAAAACTGCTTCATATCTATGTGACTTAATAATACTCCTACTTACTTAAAACTAAAACTTACACTTCATGTCTGTGTGGCTTAATATATTTTAATTTCTCTAAAGGCTTTATTCAATCCCTGCATTCTCTCTCTCTGAGGGACTCAGAAAAACTTCTATTTAACACACTCCAACAAGCTCATATCCCCACGAATGGCCACGTCCCCATCCATGTCCATTTGTCCCCATGTCACTCTCCATGTCTATGTCCCCCCATGTCCCCACCCATGTCTTAGTTCAGCATGTTTATTTTTAGTGTTGGATGTTTTAAAGGGATGAAGAGAAAGCAAATGAAGTCCAGAAGAAAAGCACTTCCTTATCCATGCCAGCTGAGGATCCATGTGCTTCGGTGGGAGAGAATCTTTTCTGGAAAGGTTTCCACCTCACTGTCTCCAAAATATTGGTCTTTACCACAATCCATCACCATTTGGCTATGAAAGACACCCTTTAGAAACAGAGAATCAAAATTGTGCGATCACTGAGGTTGGAAAAGACCTCCAAGACCATTCAGTATTCCTGGATGCCACCAGAAGAGAGGACTGAAAGTACAAGATTTTCTGGGGTTGAAAGTCAACAAATCCACTCTCCCCAAGGATTTCCCAATGTTGGTTTGCCCCATGGATACCTCCTGCCCCTGCATTCATCCAGATGCCACAGTAAGCCAGGAAGATGCAGAACCCCCACAGCCAGGTGTCTTTCAAACACGGATACCAAGGACAATGAATCACCAGGGCTCTGCCCAACAGGGGTCACTGGGGATCATCCAACACCGATCCTCCCATGGGGGATGGAGCTGGAGCAGAGCACGAAGCTCTTCCCACACTCGGGGCACTCACAGGGCTTCCCTTAGTGAAACCTCCGTTGGTGTCGGGTCAAGTTTGAGCTGTCTGAAAAGCTCTTCCCACACTCAGGACACTCGTAGGGCCTCTCCCCAGTGTGGATGCGCCAGTGGACAATGAGGTTGGAGTTGTGCTTGAATCCCTTCCCGCAGTCGTGGCAGCGGAAGGGCCTCTCCTCTCTGTGAATCCGCTCATGTTTGAGGAGATTGGAGCTGGTCTGAAACCTCTTCCCACACTCAGGACACCTGTAGGGCCTCTCCCCAGTGTGGATGCGCTGGTGTCTTCTCAGGGTGGACATCCACCCAAAGCTCATCCCACATTCCAAGCAGGTGTAGGGCCGTTCCCCTGTGTGGATAACCTGGTGCCGCAAGAGGCAAGAAATAGTCATGAAGCTCTTCCCACATTTCCCACACTCATAGGGTCTTTCCCCAGTGTGGATCATCTGGTGCCGGATCAGGTCAGAGCTGCGGCTGAAACCCTTCCCACATTCCAAGCACTTGTGGGGCTTCTCCCCTCCATGAGGCTTCTCCACCAGCTCTGAGCTCTGCCTGCATCTCCGGCCGCCTTCCCGGCTCAGGGAGGGTCTTTCCTCCTCGCAGCTCCCTGGGCTGGGTTTGCAGCCCCTCCTCCTGAGGGATCTCTGGGGCTTTTCCTTCTCCTCCATCCGCTCACGCCTTAGGAATGACCAACCTTGGTTTGGGAAAAAGACAAGAGGAGAGTGTCTTGGGCTGGGGGTTCCTCCTTGCCCAAGTTCCTCTCAGGAAATGATTGGGCATCTTGTGTCCACAAGAAGCTCAAAAACACTAAGATCCCAACTAAAAATCTTCCAGATCTTCAAGATATAAATCAAAAACGCTGCAAACACCAAAATTCAGCAAAACCCCCTTCCAAAATACAAAGATTCAGCCCCCACAATAAAAGACAGCAAAAACCTTCTTCAAAATAAATCTTCAAAACACCAAGATTTGATGGAGCGTGGAGTGGGCGGTGACCCCCACATTCCCCAGTGCTGCTTGCTCCATCTATATAAAATAAAGCAATCTAAATTTTACTAAGTATCGAGACTTTTTGTTTCTCATTTATACCAATTTGGTGCCAAAACCTGGGACGTCCTTGGAGGCCTAAGAGGCACTGTGATTTCGAGGAGGTGCCCCACCACTGTGGCCCTGGTTTGTCAGTGGTTCTCAGGACCCAACGTCACGATATAGACTGAGCAAGGAAAAAGCTCCCCAGAAGATCATGGCAAAATCACCTGTAATTCTTGCACATGAAGACACAAACAGGAGCATCAAAGCTGTAAGTAATTGCCTGGTTTGGTGGAGGTGACTGTGTGCTTGCCTGAATGAGACGTGGATTTTGCCATGAAGTGAGAGCAGAGCCCTTCTATCCGCGGTTCTGGTATCCCGCGAGGGACCCAGGCAGTGAAGGGACAAAGTGAGTGAGGGGAGGCTGCTTTTCCCATCCTAGCCCAGGGAGAAGCTGGGTTCTTTTCCCATCCCAGCCCAGGCTGAGGTGGGACCCGGGCAGAGAAGAGTGGAGAGCAACACACGAGTCACAGAGGGAAGAGGGAAAGCTGCTTTTCCCATCCCAGACCAGGTAGAGGCAAAATTCCTTCCCATCCTGACCTGGGCGGATCACAAGGGGGAGCACAAACACCTCAAGACAGTCCCTTGAGGTAAAAAACGGAACAAATAAAGGTTTTAAGTCTGAATGACCCACAAAGGGGTCCAAGTTCCTGTGATCCACAAAGAAATAAAGATAAGACAAGTAGGTTGCCAGAAATACCACCAGAAAGCCCTTTGGGAATAATATTAAGATGCTAGGATACAAGGGAGTTATACAAAGGTCATCTAAAGAAAAATTGTAAAGAGAGGATATGGGACAAGAAAATGTTCCAGGAGGATGAATAGGGGCGTCAGAGGCTGTATGTATTGGGGACCTTACCATCTAAAGAGCCCTTGATAAAACTAAGAATTGGTCCCCAGGGAGAGGAGGTGGAATTTTCAGTAGATACAGGAGCCAAAAAATCCACAATTAAACATCCAACAAAAAGGTGTAAGCCTAGCACTCGTGGTTGGAGCAAAAGGTGAACCATCTCAGGTGCCTGTTATTAAAATGTGCAAATTGAGACCCAGAGCAAAATTGAATTAAATGATCTGTCAGAGGCAGAAAATAATTTATTGGGGAGGGATTTAATAATAGCATTGAATTTGAAAACTGAAGTATCCCAAGGGAAACTTACAATTTATGCCTTCACCCAAAAGGATGAGGAACAAATATGTCCTGAGTGTGGCATACCCCTGGGGAAACAGGGAAGTTAAAAATTAAATCTATCAAAGTGAAAATCACTGATCCTGATCTGCCTATTTGAGTTCACCAATATCCAATATCACTGGAAGGCAGACGGGGCCTTAAGCCTGTCATAGAAAACTTTTTGCAACAAGGGACTTTAGAACCACATTTTTCCCCACATAAGACAATTATTCTGCCTGTCAAAAAGACAGACAGGAATTACAGATTGGTACAAGATTTGAGGGCTATACATCAACAAACTGTTTCCAAATTTTCTGTAGTAGCAAACCCTTACACTCCCTTAAATCAGCTGTCCCCTGACTACACTTGGTACAGTGCAATAGATCTAAAAGATGCCTTCTGGGCATCCCCATTAGCAAAAAGTAGTAAAGATTATTTTGCCTTTGAATGGGAAGACCCTGATAAGGGCAGAAAACAACAACTGCATTAGACAGTATTGCCTCAGGGCTTTATAGAATCCCCCAAACTCTTCGGCAAGCCCTAGAAGAATTGATGCAGTCTTTTGAGCCACCAGAAGGGGTGAAATTGTTACAATATGTAGATAATCTATTAATAGCAGGAAAAGACAAGAAATCTACTAGAAATGGGATTATAAAATTTTTAAACTTTTTGGGACAACAGGGTTTGAAGCTATCCAAAGCTAAGTTACAATTCACAAAACCAGAAGTAAAATATTTAGGACATTGGCTAAGTAAAGGAAAAAAAGAAATTGGATCCTAACAGAGTCTCTGGAATACTAAGCCTGGGACCTCCAAAGACAAAAAAAGAAGTGAGGAAAATTTTGACACTGCTATGATATTGTCATCAATGGATAGAGGGATTTAGTGAGAAAGTGAAACTGTTATATTAAAAACTTACCACTAATCGCCTAAAATGGACAGAGGAGGATGATAAAAGTTTTTAAAAGGTCAAACATGCTTTAATTCAAGCCCATGTACTAAGACTCCCGGATTTGGAGAGACCATTTCAATTATTTATAAACACCTCTGATCAAACAGCATATGGGGTGCTCATCCAGGAATGGGCAGGCAGTTAAAGGCCAGTGGGATATTATTCCAAACTGCTGCACCCTGTCAGTCAGGGCTGGCCCACATGTCTACAGGCCCTAGTGGCCACAGCACTTTGAACTGAAGAAGCCCAAAAAGTCACCTTTGGGGGTACACACCCCCCATAATGTAAGGGGAATTCTGAATCAAAAATCCGAGAAATGGCTAACTGATGCCCCAATATTAAACTATGAAGCTATTCTAATCACTTCCCCAGTCAGAGAGTTAAAGCAACAACTGCTCAATTCCTATAGGGGGAACCAGGAGAAAATTTAGAACATGATTGTGTTGACATTATAGAGTTACAAACAAAAAACAGACCTGACTTGGGGGAAACTGAACTTAAGGATGGAGTAAAATTGTTTATAGACGGGTCTTAGAGTAGTAGAAGGAAAAAGAAAATCGGGATATGCCATAGTAGGAGGAGAAGAATTAAAATTAGTAGAATCTGGACCCTTAAACACAACATGGTGCTCAGGCTTGTGAACAATTCGCTCTTTACAGGGCACTATCTCACTTAAAGGGTTAAAAAGGGACCATATATACAGATTCTAAGTATGCCTATAGTGTAGTCCACACATTCAGTAAAATTTGGGAAAAAAGCAGGTTAATTAACACTCAAGGACGGGGATTGATACATCAAGAATTAATTGTTAGAATACTAGAGGTTCTCAGGGGCTCCACTGAAATTGCTGTGGTCCACATAAGAGGGCACCAAAAAGGAACAAGCTATCACACAAGAAGGAATAATCTGGCTGACAAAGAAGCAAAAAAAGAAGCATTGAAGCAAAAACCAGTTTCTGTATTAAGTGCTACAGTTAGAGATCCCAGCTCCAACCAGGAATTACAGAAGCTATTTACCCCTCAGGAAAAAGAAGCCATAAGGAAATTAAAGGCAGAATAGCACGAGAATAAATGGGTTTTACCAGATGGCAGGAAAATTTTACCTAAAACACAGGCCAGACAAATTAATGAACAATTATATCAACAAACTCATTGGGGATGCAAAGCACTAGCAGACCCATTTTTAAATTTTTTTTGATGCATTGACATTTTTGATATTGCAAAGCAGAGTGTCCAGAGTTGTTTAACTCGTCAGAAAATTAATTTAAAAGTATGCGACAAGGTCCATCAGGACGGAAAACTGCTTACAGACCCTTTGAAAGAATACAAACAGATTTTACAGAATTACCAAAAATAGGAAGGAGGAAATATTTACCAGTAATAGTAGACCAATTAACCCACTGGGTAGAGGCCTACACTGCAGCTGGAGCCACATCACAAGTGGCAGCCAAAACATTGATAGAACACATAATACCAAGGTATGGCCTGGTCCGAGCAATAGACTCAGACCAGGGGACGCACTTTGCATCAAAGGTGCTTAAGTGACTGACCTCAGCACTAGGCATCAGCTGGGAGTATCACACACCCTGGCACCCTCAGAGTTCTGGGAGAGCTGAAAGGATGAATCAAACGTTAAAACAACAGCTGTCAAAATTAATGATTGAGACTAAAATGCCATGGACAAAGTGTCTCCCACTAGCCCTGTCTAATATACGAACGATGCCAAATTTGAAAATGGGGATTTCATCATATGAAATGCTCTATGGTATGCCTTGCCCTAAAGGAGCACACCTTGATCCAGCCTTAGTTCAGGACCCTTCCCTCCAGAACTACATAACAATCAACAAAAACTTGCAAGAATTAAGGAAGAAGGGAATTTCAGCTCAAATCGTCCCTCTAGGATTGGCCATACATAAGATTAAGCCAGGACAGTGTGTTAATTAAAGTATGGAAAGAAGAAAGTCTAGATCCAAAATGGGAAGGACCACATTTAGTTCTGTTAACGACTGAAACAGCTGTGCGGACATCTGAAAAGGGATGGACACATGTGAGTAGAGTCAAAGGTCCTGTAACCCCTCCTACTGTAGGCTGGGCAGTGACATCTGAGCCTGGAAACCTCACAGTGCGAATTCAGGGATTTGATGATGGACCAATTTGTCTCAAAGTTCTCCCAGTCAGGACTGAAAGTCACCTGTCCCGAACCTGGGTTGACTGTAACCTGTTCATCAAAAAAGGTGTCCATATTGTACTGAGTTGTGGTGGTGTCATTCCTATGGTGGGTATCTCCCATTCGCATTATGAGTCCAATGTAAAAGAAACCAACATAAGGAAACTGTTAAGGTACTTAATACCCTATCAGCACACGGAAAAATCAAAATTGATAATCATAACTGGTGGGAGTTATTTGAGAATGGAACAAAAGGAAAGAAAGCCAGAGCAGAGGTATTGACAAAAGAGTGCAAGAAAGGGTTGTGTATACCGTGCTGTTACTGCTGTACCTCGTACTGGAATGTTAAAGCTAAAAGCTGGGGCAAAATTAAGAAACGCCACCAAAAGAGAGAGACAAAGTGGGACACCTCAGGACATACTCCCTGTTCCCGAGAAGATTAAACAAACCTTGGCTACTGGTAGCAACCCCGTAGGTTTTGAGGGAGGCAGAGGGATGGAAATAGTCATGGGAGTCATCCTATTGCTAATTATGATAAAAGGAAACAATGCTGATGCTTGTTCCATGTGTTACCAGATAATTGCATACGGTGGACACATGGTATCCACCCTTGCCTTTCACACACATCAATTCGGCCTGCTATAATAAGCACAACTCAGAAACTTGCAATGTCATGGGGAGAAGTTACTGGGTAGCCACCAGTTTGGGAAAAGGAGGGTGGGCATACCAAAGTTGCCCAGTAGGAGAAGCATACCTCTGCTTCACATAAGAAGGTATGTGAGCATCAGGGAGGAGTGCAAGATCACTACAAGGAGGAATTGATAAAGAACATAACTAAAACATTCAAGGGAACAAGGACAAACCATGAGAAAAGTTGTAACTTGTATGAAAAATTTAAAAAAACTACTCAGCAAACCAAACTTACCCACCTCAGGAAAGGATTTATTTATAGAATTCATTAAAGTAATTACTCCTGAACTGAACTTAACTCACTGTTGGATCTGTGGAGGAATGCAGATGATTGATTACAGCCATGGAGGAGGGAGGGATTAGGCCCAGAGCAGTTACTGCAGTGGAATCAAATGGAAATATAGAGGGGAGTCAATAGACCTAAAGGAGGAGTTCTAAGTCATGAGGTAACAGGAGAGGTATGTATAACATGTCAGGGAAATAACTTTACCCAGTATGTGAGGCACTTCCCCTGTAAGACTATTCTGATTACAAATACAAGCAGTCAGCCTTGGTGGCCCGAAGCTCCAAAAGGATATTGGGGAAAGTTAAGTAAAGGTAATTGTATAAAGAACAATTTTACAGGATGATGCTGGTATAATAAGAATAGAGCTAATCCATACGAAGAAGCAAAAAGTGTAAGAACTTATTGGCAACAACCTGAATCACTTAAACTAAACTGGAAAGCCCCAGACAAAATATTTTGGATCTGTGGGAAAACAGCTTATAATACCCTGCCAGAAAGATGGAGAGGGACATGTACTCTAGGGATTATCCAGCCTGTGTTTTTTACATTACCAAAGGAAAAGGTAATAGAGTGTTAGGAGTTCCTTTGTACAAAACTTTGTATCAAAAGAAAAGGAGCCCAGCCATAAGGGGAACACAAATCTGGAAGGATGATGAATGACCCCCAGAATGAATTATCGAGTACTATGGACCAGACCTGGGCTCAAGATGGGAGCTGGGGCTATGGCACTCCAATTTATATGCTAAACAGAATTATCAGGCTACAAGCCATAATAGAAATTACCTCCAATTGAACAGCCTGAGCAATGGAATTGATAGCTAAACAACTTACTCAAACTAGAGCAGCAGTTTATTAACATCAACTAGCCCAGGAGTATCTATTCGCTGAAGAAGGAGAAGTGTGTGGGAAGTTCAGTAATTCTGAATGCTGCTTAGAAATGGATAGTAATGGTAAAGTAGATACTAACATTGCAGAAGAAATAAAACAAATAGCCCATGTACCTGTACAGACCTGGAACTCTATGCTTAATATTAATTAGTGGAATAACCTATTAGGGGGAGCGTAGTGAAAAAACCTAAGTTTTATGTTTATGTTAATGTGCATTATTAGGACTACTGCTCATCCCTTGTGTTGTTCCACCCTTCTCTCTGGCCACGTGAATTTTCCCGCACAGCACCGGAGCCTCCCTCAAACATCCCTTCCCGCCTCGGGCTCCTGCCAAAGCTGAAGCTAGGTCCCGGTTCCATCCCGGACTCACCCCCAACTCCCAGCGCCCTCAGCTCTCCGTCACCCCGAGCTCCCGGCGGTTCAGGGCAGCAGCGGTTCCTCGGGCTCCTACCTGGGCCGGGCCCAGCGCCAGAATCGCTCCTCAGGCGAGGTTTCCGGGAAATGGAGCAGCTCGGGGAAAGGAAGGCAAGTTCGTGCCGGGTGCAGAGCCCGCCCCTCGCTGCGACTGGCTGATTCTGCCGTCACTCCTCGATCTCGCGCGCTGATTGGGCAAAACGGGGACAAGGCAACCCCGGCGCGGAAAGGCGCCATTGCGGAAGCGTCTGTGCGGACACGGGAGCGGCCGGAGCCCTGTGAGGCCACGAACATGGCGCCTTTGGCAACCGGGAGGGAGTGGGGGGGGGCGGAGGCTTGTCCCAATCAGCGCGCAAGATTGAGGAGTGACAGCAGAATCAGCCAATGGCAGCGAGGGGCGGGCGCTGCAGACGGCTCAGCAGCCTCGGCCCGCGCTCTCAGGGCCCCCTGGGCTGTGTGAGGGGAAAGCTGGAGATGAGGAACAGCCCTGGAACGGGCCCGGGCCCGAGGCGGGATTGGCCTGGAAACACAAACAAAGTTCTCCGCAGCGCCTGGCACGCCTTTCCCAGCCCTGCGTGTTCGATGGCTCCGGCTCAGTGGGAAGCCCTGGAGCTTCATTTTTGCTGCTCCCTAATTCGGAGCATCAGTGCATGGCTTTGATTTCCCCCAAAACGGGAAAACTGCCCCAAACCCCTGTGCAGTGGGAGGGAGATTTCTATGTGTTAATGACACTGCACATATCAGTGTGCACGAGCTCTCTGAGTACAACAGCTCTTGTGCTTGTGGCCGTGTGTGCATTGGTGGAGACTGTGCGTGGGTGGGTGTCTGTGTAGCACGGATGTGCTGGGGTGCGCCGGTGTCTTTGGAGGGAAGTTTGTTCTCTAAATAAATTTCATAGTCGTGTCTAAAGCTTTGATTTATAATGACCTTTTAAATCTAACATGTCAAACAAGAGTTTTTCAAATGCACCAAGGAACAAGTGCCATTATTATGTGCATCCACTGCTGCTCTCGCCCCCCGTCCCCTGGAAACTGCTGCCATCAGGACGAGAGGCTGTGCCAGGTGCAAACCTCTCTAGAACTGTAATGCTCCCTGAGCCAGTTCCCTTGTGCCAGCAGTGCTGGGCAACTGCCTTAGGGTGAAGCATGTGGGGCAGCACTGGGGTGGAAATAGCCATGAAGAATAGAACTGCCTGCTAATATGCATTCTCCATCAGACTTGGCACAGGCCAGATGGGGCTGTTGAAGGGTGAGTGGGCCTTACTGACCACCCCTTGGCTCTCCAGCTCATGGATCATCTTGTGGATGGGGATCATGGCATCTTGATTCGTCTGATACTGCCAGTGGTGCACTGTCAAGGTGGCCATTGGTACTTGTTGCTCTGTCACTTTCAGGAGTCCCACTGCAGATGGATTTTCTGACAGTCCAGGCAAGGTGTTCAACTGCTCAGTGCCCTCTGCCTCTACAGCAGCTATTCCAAAAGCCCACCTGAGTCCCTTTGGGTCTTTGTAGTAGCTGTTCCAGAGGAAGTCTTTGCCCAAAATACATGGAGCCTCTGGGCCAGTCACAGTTGGATGTTTCTGCCACTCCTTGCCAGTCAGGCTCACTTTGGCTTCCAACAGAGTCAATTCCTACGATTCCCCCGTCATCCCAGCAGTGGAAACAGGTTCTGCCACCACGTCCTGATGGCATTAGGGTACACTGCACACCAATATCAACTAATGCCTCTATTTCTATGGCTCTGATGAGCCAGGCCATTGCATCCACATCATTTTTCCTGTGCCTCTCCCTGTCTAGATACAGGGCCCCTCTAGCCCTGGTTATTATTTCCTTCCTGGGCATACATACTAGAGGTTCCTTCAAAGGGATTCAACAGATCATCTTCCCTTCTGTAATACACAGCACCTTGGTTATGGGAGGCTGAGGCTCCTTCACTTTAGTGGAACTCCCTGAGTTGGTGCACTCGTGCTGCCAGGACAGAAGTGGGCTTCCCATCCCACCTTCTCATGTCTTCCCCATGGTCATGCAGACAGAACACAGGTCAGCCTGTGGGGTGCATCCTCTCTCCCTAGCTGGGGGACGTTGGGCTCTGACTTTGGGGCCTGTGACTTTCACAGGTGCCATATGGGAACTGTTCCTCCTCACCTCCTCCCTCATCTCCTCTTGGAGGCTCTTAATCCCAGCAGAGACATGAGCCTGCATCGGGCCATTGATCGCACTCTCATAGTTCCTCAGTTTATTGGCGACAGCACCCACTGTCTCTCAGTTGTTATCAGCATTAATTCTTGCAATAAAAGTGGTATATTCAGATGGCCCCAGGTTTGCCAGATTCCACAACATCTGCCCTGTGCACCTGACCTTGTCAGGGTCATTGTCATGCTGTCCATCCCTCCCAAAGAGTACCTCCAATACTGCCACTTCTCTCAGCTGCTGGATCCCTTCCTCAAGGGTCTTCCAGCACATTCTATGATGGTGCTCCTGCATTCTCTCTCTGTGGACAAACCTCTCTCTCACATTCATTAAAAGCTGCTCCCAGAGGGAAAGGGGGCCTGGCTCCCTTACAAATACCTGATCCACACCTGAGTCCTGGGTTAAAGGTCCCAAATTTCTTGCCTCAGTAACATCCAGTTGCACACCTGTATCCATAAGATTCCAGACCCAAAGTAATCGAGTTGTAAAAGCCTCACTGCACCATCGTGCAATGTCTTTTTGCAGATTACAAAGATTTTCATAAGACAGGGACTCGATGACAATCTCAACCTCTGGATCTCCTGCTGTTTTTGATGGCCCTCCTTGCTGATGCTTTTTATCCAGGGGCTTTGTTTTCATCTTAAAATTTTTACTTTCCATAGGGGCAACTGCTGCTGGCTATGAGTGCCCTTGGAGTTCAGTTGGAACCTGGACAGATGAAAAGTTTGTAGATTCCACTGCAGCAAAATCAGACTCTCCCTTTCTAGGGCAGGGGGAGGGTTTCTCACCAGCTGGGGAAAGGTACTCCTTCAGTATCTGGCCTATCTCCTTCACTAGAACCCCCACCCACTCTGGGTGGTTCCTTTCTGAGGTGGGCTGTGGGGCAGGGTCAGGCTCTGGGGCAGCATCCCTAGTCTCTGGGGTAGGTATCAGAGGGGTTATCCAAGCCAATATCCCCTATCTCTGAATGTGAACTAGAATAGGTTAACAGGCATATCAGCAACACCAGACACTGTATGATATCATTAGCATTTAAAGGAGATTGGAACCCTTCAAAAACTGGTGGGGTGGACCTAAAAAACTGGGTGAAGGGTTGGGAGAAAACTGCCCCTCCTGTCACTTCCTCACAGTAAGTACCATTATTAAAGTAACCCCAAAAACATAGTTAGAGTGTGATAGCTCTGAATCCGTGTACCCGCCTTCCAGAAGGAGTTAAAAATCCATGAATTCCTCACCTTATCATCCCACAAAATGAACTGGATAACAGCTACAGTAGCCTTAGTTATAG